>JAAXYW010001445.1:0-21497 GCA_036851895.1 Orthonychiurus folsomi | reverse complement strand
AAATGAATTAGCAGAACATATTTTCGTTGAAACTTGTTAATCTTGTATCTTAATGTACAACATGTGCTTTGACTGATTATTTAGCTTTGCTGTACCTATCCGTAGATATTAGATAAACTCTCATCCCTGTACTGAAGTGTGGTGTGGAGTGTGGATTCAATTGTGAGCTAAATAAGATCGGACGATAAAAGCTTCATTAAAATTATTTCCAATTTGCATACCCTGTGGAGGTGCTGGCCTGATTCATTTAAACGGGCAGACGCGCCACACTAATAGAATAGATCAATAGATTGTCTGGCTTGTCCAACATTTCCAACAAGTCTACCACATACTTTGATAACGTTACTGTTATTTCGTTTTCTTGCAAGGCAAACGAACTTACTCGAAAATAAAATGAACTTCAAGTTGACTATAGGTTTTCTATTAAATTTCAAAAACAAACTTCAAAATGTTAGGCAGGCGATGGATTGTTATGTTTAATACAACTACAAATACTCTCGATCTCTTTTGGTATTCGATGGATTCTCTTTTTTGTATCTTTCTGTCCGTGGTCTTCTGTATGTTAGCCAAGGGTACTTGGCAGTGTACGTCAATTGCATTAGCTCTTGAACAACTATTCTCTTGTTCTTTTTTCGAAACACTTCTCTGACCTATATTTGAAATAGATAAAAACCAATTAATGTATTAGAATTTGGAATTAGATACGAATTCACACGTCATTTTAATAATTACCGGTTCCAGGGCTTGAACTTTGAGATACTGACTGCGTCGGAGTAACATCTGTTGGTATTGGTTTACTAAACTCATAAGGAAATGGGGTTTCCGGGTGCCAACAAACAATTACTCGACCGTCTTTTGATAAGGCTACTTCGTTGATTTCTTTCGTATCGTCAACTTCAACATTTCTGGATGTGTCCAGTAATCTGGATTCCTCCCGTAGTTTAATTCCTATATATCCACCAACTGCTGAGGTGGTGTGAAGTGTTCTGTATAGTGGAAGCGCCCGTCGCGAGTTACTGAAAGTGGTCAGCTGAAGAAGAGAACGGTGCATGCTTTTCTAGGAAGCACCTCCGAGGAACAAATGAAGTTGGATTAGACCTCTTTTAAAAAATGTAGGCAAAATAATTTCTTGGAATGTTATTGTAATATGAGTCTACAAAGCGGTGCTTCCAACTCCGGCAAAAATGTCATGCAAAACCACGAAACTTCCAACTTCTATAACGAAGCTTAACTTGGATATTTACCCACGAAAGCGAAAGGTTTTGTACGTGTTGTGGACTTTTGGATGTACGCGTACCATACGTTCAAATCCAGTAACGGGTCATTAAATAAAGTTTTTAACTAACCAACTTTAAAATTCAAAACATTTTTTTTATAATCGAAAAAATTGGCTTTGGCCTCTCCATCCTTCTCTAAATTAAAAGCTCTACAACCACAGACAGTGTATTCCAACCTTTTCCAAATGAAACAAAGAACAACTCACCTTTCAAGGCGCAGGGATCACTTGCAATTTAAAAAAACTAACTCGATCCTTGTTCTCAGCAATCAAACGGGCAGGCACGAGCACGACACCAAATCTAGCATGAAATGAAATTGAAACCGGGAATACCTATGCTTAACTCTTGTTCTGCGTAGATTTACCAGATGGAAAGGAGCACCCTCCACCAGGTTAAATCCGCACTTGGATTCCATAACAAGAAGGCAGTGGTCGCTGGGATCAGATGGGGAATTTTCCTGGTCTCTTGCCCGTACACTACACAGTATAATCGTGTGCTTTTGTCACCATTGAACATTGTAGACGACGACGTATGCACTCAGCATACCCACACAGTATACACAAAACACCTTCCGTCAGTATTCAGATCAAAATATTAGTAAGATTATTTACGTACGTCAATATTTAATGAGGAGTGCATTGTTCAAGTGTACTGAACACATGCAAATAATCCGTTGAATGACGCAATACAATGGAAATGAATTTGTAGGAAATCATTGTTGGGATGGACGGGACCGTTTTTTGTGTTTTTGTGATTTTCTTGTCTGCGTCCGCATCTGGACAACAGAATGGACTGGGATGGATTAATTAAATGAAGGAAGAGTGAATAAGAAAAAAACAGGTTTGGACAAAAGTGAGTGAAATTCATGTGTTTGACAACAACAGGGTGAATGAATGGGACTGGGATGTGACTGCACTTAATCCTCAAGGGAAAGTCAAAGTTATTCCAAAAATAGACAGTAGTAGACCCTTTTCGGCGGCGAAGGTCCGAATTAGGGACCAACATTTATTACCCCCAATTTAATTTATCAACTTACTTCGACTTCCTTATTGCATGTTGTAAATGCAGTACACCAGTCAATCCAAGTGAGTGAAGTTCAGCCCTTTGGCATGTCAATGTTATTACTATTGATTGCCCAAATTAAATTCAGGATCTTCAAGTTCAATTCGGAGTTGAAGAGGAAGAAAAAGGTTGGGTGTTCGATTGATGACAAAACTTAACTGTTGGGATTGACCTTTATGGTGAATCAACTTATACCTTACCTATCATCACACATCAGGAATGCAATAATCTTTGAATCTGATCAAAGCTAAGTGAAGAGAGTCATAATAAGCACGGGAAAGCTAACGTTTGTTAATCTGCTATGAGAATAGAAATGTTAGAGAATAGAAATTGAAAGTCAACGCTAATTGCTAGTTACTGAGGAATGAGTTCAGAAAATCCAGAAAAAGACGTACAAGGCACAGAATCGAAGACAACGACTTGTCCAACATACATTGGCTTCAACGGGATGAAGATTTTACCATCTACTTTGTGTTCTGTTGAGCGCACGTTTGAGAGCACATTGTGCGAGGATTCTTCTAAGCAGATAGCCGATGTCGTTGTCATTGATAATGCAACGGATGAATCACCACAAACCAGCACCGTAGAAGACAACAATGAATCGTCGATGGAAGTGCAACCTAAGACGGACTCCAATTCCGTGCCATTGCAAGAGGAGGTCTCGTCTTTGATTCCCATTCCAATTGTAACCATTACAACGGAGACCGGCAACATTGGAAATGTTCCAGAGACTGACACCCAATTGGTTGAATCGGAGTCTTTGGAAATAAGCGACTGTACTGATGTGGTTGACAAGGGAGAGAAGAAAACCAGGCGGCGGCGAGTGTATTCAAGCCCAGTCACTACCACGATGTACAGAACACGCACTGTGGTGAAGGCTGACCTGGCCGCCCAAATTGGTAATGTAGTTAATAGCTTTAGTTCATTTGTAAGCAGTGTTCATTGAACTCGAAAGAGCACTACATAATTATCAGTTTTGAAAGTTGAGTGCTAGATATCAAAACAATATAAATATAAATCAAAGCAATGTCTTTTGCAGAGAGAAATGAGAGAGCTCAAAATATCAAATCTGGCGTAATGCTCCCGCCGAATCAATCTCTGAAGGCGCGGACAATGAAGGAAGTTCTTGCCTCAATTCCTGGATTTGGAGCCGGTAGGACCAGAAGGAGAAATACTCGAAAACTGTCAGCAGCAGAGCAATTGGAGCAGACACGGGAGGGACATATTGACTTGGAGACTCCAAGCTCAATTTTAACTCATGTTAATCTTCGAACTATTCTAAACCAGCACACATTTTCTCTTCTTCCGCCGTTCTACCAGTTCAAGTTGCTTCAACTACTCCCTGATGTAGATTCATCGACTTCTGAGCCAGACAAAGTTTCCAGGTACGTCCAATCACAATGTTGAATTCGAATGACCTAATTTCTTTGGTTAATTGCAGACCGAGTGATTCGGCCTTCAACAATGAGTATTTCATAGACGCTTGTAAAGAATGGACAGCAAAACTTCTTGCCGGTGAATTTACACCTGAACACAGGCAAAAGAAACTTCAAGAGCTGGAGCGCGAAAAGCTTAAACTGGACCCGTGGAAGGTAAGATTGTATTTATGATTATTGGCATATCGTTTTCGTGCGTTACAAATCTGTTGTGTAAATAAGCTTTACTAATCTGAAATTATAACAATCAGGTAAAGCATTTTGAACCAATTTGGGGTCAAAAGATTGGCTTGCCACCTGCTACTCTTTCTAAACCGGCGCCAGTCGCTTCGAATGTTTCGTTATATTCAGCGGCAATATCAGTCCAACCTTCCACAGCTAGCTCCTCTTTGCGAACACCTCCTTTGAGAGCGAGTCCTCGCTTGTCACCTTTATTGCTTACGACAAAAGCGTCACCGGAAACTATTCAACCCGGTACCGGTAGAGCGAAAGCAGATATTGCATCTTTGAGTCCAAAAGCGACTGAACAGACTGCAGGCGAAGAGGAGGTGATCGGCGACAATGACGAGATTGACAGTGATCAAGTCGGATATAGCAGTGGCGTTGAGGATGAAGAGTTAAAGGAAAATTCTCCACATTGTCCAGACCAGGTTTCGGCAACAGTTGTGTGTACCACTGCTTTACCGTCTACATCTCCGATGGAAAGTTGCTCACCTGGTAAACGAAATAGCTCTCATTTGGATATTACTGTCGACAAACCTCCTGTTCTAGTTAAGAAAATCAAAATAATTCCACCGATGCCACCATCTGGAGAGCAAGGTAAGAAGGATGATAATTTGAATGTTTATTTGGGTGGCCTAAATATTTTACTCCAGTTCAGTACTTCAGTTATTTGTTGTTCGGCCGACCAGTGTAGTTGGTTAGATAAAGTAGGTAATAAGGTACACTTGGTTATCGGTGACTTCTTAAAGAAGTGTATGTTGTAACCAATTCTTCCATTTCACTTCAACTAGATATGTTCTGCTATCTGTGTAAACGTAGCTCTTCCCTAAACTCGTTCCGAAGGAAATGCAGTTGTGTATTTAAAATAAACTTGAAATTAAAAAATAATATTTCGCTCTCCCTATGACGTGAACCGGAGTCAAGTAAGCTTGCGGAGGTCTGGTAGTTTTTTTTACTGGTTTTGAGAGCAGATACTTTGACACAGACAGTAGTTCGGTTTCGGATTATTGCATAATACTAAGCAACACAAAAAAGAAAGGTGCTAGAATATCATACAATAATGAGTTAAAACCTTTATCGTGAGAATTTGAAATTCGAGTGATTGTTCGAATGAAAACCGGAAAGGACGTTTGCTGCCACTTAGTGCTATGTGATTCTTGAGTTTAGTACGGCTCTAACTTTACCTCTTTTAATAATTTTATTGTTAAACCGTTTCTTTGGGCCAGACCTAACACTTTATAATATTTAAATAGTCAATTGGTACGGTGTCCAAACTTAATAAATTCTTGCAAATCATTTCAGTTCCTTATAACATGGAAGTCAAAGTAGAAGAAATTCAACCCGCAACACCTGTGGCAACGCCAAGCACTGACCATGACTATGATGAAGGGGATGGGGATATGATAGGTGACGACAGCAACATCAGCGGGTCTTTTACGTATCCGGAAAACACGCCACTTTCTTCTCCGCAAGAATATATCGCGATTTCAGACACCGTTGAAATTGAAATTGACTCCAGCCCAGCTGTTGAATTGGAGGTTGAGAATGATCTCAGTTTTCTAGATGACAATAACATTGCAGAAGAAGTTTCGATAGGAGAAGACAACACAATGCATTTAGAATCGCCAAGTATGGATGACATTATGAAGGAATTCAGTTATGTTGGTCCTAGTTCAGATGAATGCAATGATAAGAAGTTGCCAAGAATTGTCTGCAGCGCTGAGCAAGTCATGGCAGAAGATCTAAAGCCAGAATCTCGACCTTCTCTGGCGAATGTGAATTCCACGAAGTTAGAGACAGAGGAAATCGAAACTATCAAAATTGAAGATGACGCCCCTTATAATTCAGCCGAGAAACCAGAAGCAGCAGTTGAAGTATTGGGCGAAATTTCCCAGAAACGAGAGAAATGTCCAAACGCGGAAGAAAAAACCAGGAAGGAAGAGCCTCGTGTACTTCCTGTGAAATCTCTACCTTTGCTCGAAAATACAAAACAGGATGTTGATATACATTTACAGCAAACGAAGCAACACAAGCAAAATTGCCCAACCTTAGAAATTGCACATCCAACCCCAAGCAGCTCAGTTACTAAGTCGAGTCCAACTCCTGCTGTGACACTCAGAATTGAAACTTCAAAAGTCGTTTCCCAATTACCCAAAACGTCTACACCCCCAATATTGCAAGTTGTAAGGAAGGAAATCTGCAAAGAATCACTTGTGGTTAAACCAACTCTCAAGACATATCCTGCACCTCAGCAGCAAGTGATCAAAATCTTAACTGTTCCAGTCAGTTCTGGAAATGTAAAGCTCGACTCTCTTGGAAATGGAAGCGCGTTGTCCGGGGTTAGGCTGCCTATGAAGTTTGTGAATTTGAATTCTACAAGCGCAGCTGTAACTCACAAGCAAGCACTGCTCCCTAATTCCATTGCCAGGTCAAGTCAGCCCACAACAACGTCGACATCTACCATAATCCCTGTTGTCCTAAAAGTTTCTAATTCAATTACAACTACTACGAATCTAACTACGCCCTCTACAATTATTACAGAAGCAAAATCATCAACTAGACCCCCCACTGCTACACAATGCCGGTCCAGCGAAAATGTTCCAATTATGTCTGCAACAACTGCTTTGAGTAATAAAACTGAGCAGAATGCGCCTGAAGGTACTACAACTTTTGTGACTTCTGCTCCGAACAATCCAATACCTATTGTCCTTGACGGATTGCCAAGTCAAAATCAAAAGGGTATTGTTGCTCAAAAACAAATTAAGCCAACTCCTTTGCATTCCTTAGCGCAGACCGTGACCACAACTACAAATTCTGTAGGTAACTCTCAGGGTGGTATGAGTAATATAAATAATAGCAAGAGGAACCGTCCGAAGGCAAAGCAGGTATGCGAAGTAAGACATCACAAAATTTTTTTCAATTTCTCTGTGTTTTATTATATTTGCTTTTAACATGTCGTAAAGGATTTTTTAATTGAATTAGTTAGATATTAATCTTGAGCTATTTCAATGCTTTGGTAGCATTACTTTGCCTGCATTTTGTCAGCATTTTGATTTTTTATCTGTGATCTTATCTTCAGTGTCTTTTGCCAGCCTTTGGTGTAAAGTGTACAATTTTGAATCGGCGTAATGTTAATCAAATTAAACTCTTTTCTCAGGTTAAGGTAGCTCGAAGTTCTACAGCGCCTCCGGGTTCTATAAATTTGGAAAGGTCCTATCAAATATGCCAGGCTGTTATTCAGAGCAGCCCTAATCGAGAGCACTTGCAGAACCAATTAGTCAAACCACCCCCAGTACTGGTAACAAATAAACTGGACCCTTCTAAACTGCTGCAACCACAAGCATCTAAGTGAGTTTGTTTAGGAATAAGAACCAATCCACATATAAGTATTTCTAGAGAAATGCATTTTCATTTGTTCTTTTTATCGTTTTTAGTAATACATCTATTGGAGAACCTCAGGTAATACAACTTCAAAGACGAGCGTCCACCCCTACCGTCATTCAAACGTCGCAGATGCCAATGTTGAGCGGAATTTCTTCAAATCAAAAAGTAATTGTGGCTCATGTATCTGGTGGACAAGGAGCTGGTGGATTAACTATTCAGCAGCAACCTCATTCAGCGCTTCACTCGCAAAATCCATTGGTACCATTACTACGTCCAGTTCAACCGAGCAGTCCGCTGGTTATCCATTCTGGCAGTGGAAGACCAAGTCTTCAGCCTCAGCAACTGGTTGTAAGTTCTGAAACTTCCGGTTCTACTCCATTGCACTTTTCTGGGCAAGGGCATTCTGGGATGGGATTGAATGTAGCCGTAGGCCAAATTAGTCACGCTAATTCTTCAATTAAAACTCAAGTTGCGAGCAATTCACAACCCCAAAGCACGGGCACTGGGACGGGTAGCACATCAACTTCTGCATCCGCAATCATTACTTCACAACAATTGGCAATGCTTATTCAGCAGCAACAGCAACTTCAACAAAAGCAACAATTTCTGAATGCGCAACAGCAACAACAAAGATGCCAAACTATCCCTATTGCCCTTGGCCAGGCCCACGCTTCAAGCAATGTTTCAATGTCCAACCCTAGCATTAAAAGCTCAAACTGTGGCTCCGTTTTTATATGCTCCTCAAGGCCAGGACAGATTCCAAATAATATCAACTCCATTCCGCATCAAGTCAAAATTATCAACACACAATTTGCCCAAAACAATAATAGCAATTCAAACCCCTCCTCTCCTCGTCCTCCCTTGACCATTCCTAACCTCCAGCACCAGATAATTCACATCCCTGTGCAAAGACAGCAAAGTAATGGGTCACCGAACCCTTTAGCCAATAATAGCGGTTCACTTAATTTTCCCCTTAGGGCTCAGATTGTAACTAGTAACGGTGAAACACTTACCATCCATCGTGCGTCTAATTCCCTGAGCGAGCAGATAGCTGTCCGTCAACCCCAAAGAGTTAGCTTGGCACTTGCAAAGCAAACAGGTGGAATTCCTCAAAACTTCTACATCTCGCAAGATTCGCTTGGTTCTTCCACACTAGTAGCAAATTATGGAAATCCGAACACTCCGAATCAAACATTAATGCAAACGCAGACCCGCAGCGCAACTCCACCCCAACCTGCTCAAAATACTAACCCTAAATTAATTAGATCTCCTTTAAGGATCATCTGCAGGTCCCCACAAAACGTTGGAATTCAGGCAATAGTTAACAGTGTGAACAACAGTAACACGAACAGTAATGCATCAAACACCAACAATTCAGGACAAAATTTGTCTACATTGAACAACCCGATATCTAATTTGGCCGATTTTATCACTAACCAAATAGCTGCTTCAAACATTCGCCCTATTTCACCATTAGCATTCGAAGGAAATCAGCGTTCACAGAACTCAAACTCGCCAGAGGTTTTCATTCAACATCAGCAAACTCAACCCGGGTATAACAATTTTTCTGAGAGATTAAATGGGAATTCGAATCCAGGTTTAGGTCAATCCCCAGGCATTGTGGTGCTTTCGGTTCCGAATAAGAATAAGACCTCATTTGGCTCAAATAACGTAATTGAGAATCCAGTCAATGGCTCTTTGAACAGAGGCGAAGATAATATTGAGTCAATTGTGGACCTTCAGGACGCAATTACAATGGATGTGGAAAGTCCTTATAGTTTAGGATCTGAGCCTGACCCTCATCAAGTTGTTGGCGAAATTATAGAAGTTCCAGTTGCAGAACCCACAACCACCAGCATCGGTGTGACAGTCTCTGGTTTCGCACCTAATTTCACATCCCCAGCTAATTCCATGTTTTCCTCCACCTATTCCTGTAACATGCCTAATAATTCAGCTCCAGGTACTCCTAGAAGAACCCAAAATCAAATTCCTTCCAAAAATAAGGAATTGGGTAACAATGTCCATTCACCTTACTATAATTCCAATAATTTCAATCCACTTACCTCATCTGTACCCAGTGTCAATTTAACCAACCCAATTAACGAAACTCACCTTAATGTTCCTGTCGTAAGCGAGGTTGAACGCAGTACTGTACTGGTTCAGGTGAGCCGTCTTCTTGTTAACCTGTCATTTAATATCATGGTTGGATGCTGTTTATGCTTTTTTCATTTCACAAGTAGAACTTATTTACAAATGTTTTGTAATTTAAATCGGGTTACTGGATTCTGATCATTTCTCTGTCGTAACAGCTTCATTTCAAATTACTGGTATATTGTATTATTTTCGAAGCAATTTTCTTTCGAAACATTTTTGTTCAGTTTTGGGAAATATTTTTATACTAGCTGTTGTCATTAGCCGCCCTCCGAAATTTGCAAATATTTAGAAATAGTTTGTCTCATAGAGAGATACCATGCGCGAAATGGTACTGCTTTTTGTGGTTTTAACGTGTATCATTAATTTGAGTCTAAGTCCAACCAGGACAAAATTATGTTTCATTGGAGAAACAACAATTCCACTTAAGTAATGCTAGTGTGATTTGCAGTCACATTTCAATAATGATATGTATCATCCCTCGAATCACCAATAACTGTATCAATTTGCACGGACAGTAATTATTATTGTGCCGGCATACACATATCTGTAAACAGCACTTTGGGCACTGTCGCTATTGCTAAAATCATTTTGCTTGGCCTACTGCACTCGTTCTTATTTATTCCAGACATCGCAAAACGTCAGCAGTATTGCATCCCAACTTGATCTGAAATTGCACGGTTTTACTTTACATTCAGTCTTGCATTTGATATTTATTTTTACACGAAAGACCAAACGAAATTAATATATCTGTATTTTGACGTTTGGGGAGCTTGTTTATTTTAGAAATTGTTTCAAGGGAATTGTCTAATCTTCCGTGTTTATTGTGTGCATTCTCTAGCAAGCTCAAACTCAATCTGTCGTCGGACAAGGAGTCGAAGGTTTGACGTCCATTCAGCAAGGGCAGTCGGAGGGAATGAGGCCACAGCAATATTTCATTGTTCAAACAACTGGAAACAACGGTTTTCCAACCAATTTAGCAGTGCCTGCATCATTTCTATTGTCACCGCAAGTCCTGCTGGACCAAAAGCAAAATCAGAGTCAAGCAGAGCATGCCCTAGGAATTAGGTCCTCGAGCGCACCCCCGGGCCAGCAGAATCTTTCTAACCATGCTGGGAATATTCTTGTCAATTCGAACGGGCAATCTATTCCAATTTCATTCACTTCTGTCTCCACGAGCATAAGTCTACCACTTCAAACTTCTTCGCATTCACGGACTGCTCAAGTTCAATCTTTTCAGCAGATTCGCGGACAACTTGGAGATTCCAGCTTAAGCTCTACGATTAGCAAGTCTGGTCAAATTCCAATTGGTCTTCAGGATGTACGGGTAAGATTCAGATCGAGCACATTGATTTGTATACATTCTGATAACGAATGGACTTGAAGTACATGTTTGATTTTTTATCTACAGGTTGTATATTCCAGTCCGCGCAATGGACCAAACGGTGGGCTTCAACAGCAGAATCAATTCACGACGAATCCGAGTGCTAAAATGAATTCCATTCAATCGACTCAATATTGTATGGCTGCTGGAGGAAATTTGATTCCAGTTTCCCACCCTAACCAAACTTTTGTTCCAAGTCATCAGGTTCAACTTATTCAGGGCGGAGCCCCACAGTACTCCATAACCCCCGTAAACCAGAATAGTGCGCAAAACTCAAATAGCTCCAACACGATGGAAGTTCAAATATCTCGTGCACCACAATCTTCAATGGGCCAAATTGTAACATTGGGTCGAAGACAAATTGCTGTTGGAAGCAGCGGGGAAGTTTGGAACAATGTGTATAGTCAAAATCGAAATCAAATTGTCAATGTAAACCTGAATGGAACCTCACCTCGTATAATAACAACCACTCAACCCGGACAACACCCTGTTATTAGTATTCCAGACACAACCCAAAACGGAGTGAGTGGCAGCGGTGGCAGTGGACAAGACTTTGATATATTTAGTGCTTTGGCTAAAGTGAGCGATGGCGTTTCTGTCAAGCTGGAGCAGAATGGGAGCATTGGGGAACACAATCGAGGGGTAATGATTTCCAATGCTGGTCCTGAAGACTTGAATAGAAGTTCAGATCCTGGGGGTCAGGAGTTTCGTAGGCTTGTTGAAGAAGATGACCAGATCGCAATGGATAGTGCAGGCAATTGTGTATGCGACCTTAGGGCAATGATTATGTGTAGGAAATGCGGAGCTTACTGTCACGACGACTGCATCGGTTCAGCCGATCTCTGCATGACATGTCTTATCCGATGACACTAGGTGTCAGAAGGGTAAACGCTCTTGTTTTATAATTCGCCAATTTTGTTATTATTTTTATTTGTTTTGCATTACTGGTGCAAAAAGGGTGTGTTGAAGAATCCTTTAGTCTCCAGCTGCTCTTACTGTTCATTTTTTAATTATTTGAAATCAGAAGAGTGCACCCGAGCAAGTTCTATTATGGACAAATGCTCTAACTTCTATTAATCACACTCACACTGGATTGGTTAGGGATTTCAAAACAACTCTACACATATGCAGCTGCAGATGCACAGCAAAGGTGTAAGCTGAGGTTTAGGTTGATGTGTTCGTGTTGATATGGGTTGGTTGTTTGGGGTTGGAAATTGAAGTACGTTTATTTTAACTTAAATTCTTGTGCAGATTTTCCCTGTTCCGACTCTGGAATCTAGAATATAGTTGAGTATGACGCCATTTAGTATTCCTGCTAATAATACCGGTAAATGCGACACCAGTTTTGTCCCGTCGTGTAGCATAATCGTGAACTAGTAAATCGAAAAGGAACTTATATTTTAATTCTTCCCTGTCGCCTTTGTGTGTTTGTTGTGTAAATCTTCAGTAGTTCAAATTAAGCAAATATTTTGTCACATTTAGTCCGGAAAGTCTATGCGTGACATCTAACCTAATTAGAGTTAGCATTATTAATGTCATTTATGTTTACACAGAAAAAAATTATTACGTGTTATTTGCTTTGAGAAATCTCAAAACATTATCAGAAACTTTAGCAATTCTAATTATCACTATCATAAGGCAAATGAATCGCAAAATAACTGACGCAAATAAAAAGATACGAATTTGAAACTAAATAATATTTTATTAAGCCCTCCGTTCAGAAACTTACTTGTACTCGTCATGATTTTTAAAAAGAATTGTATTATTATATTACAAGTATTTAAAAATGTGTGTAATCTAGAGTTCCAGAAAAAAGTTGTACGATTTTAGCAATTTCAAAACCAGTAACTTCATTCACTGCAAAGATCGATCTTGAAATCGTGATCCGGTTGTTGAGGATAAATTCCTATGTTGCGGGAAGCTCGGCATTAATTCCGGGTCACACGCTAGATAAATGAACCAAAAATGATTATTGCAAACCCGGCAATAAAACTCAGAATCTTTCAAAGTACAAGAGGACTACACAATTCATTAGAGTTGTTGAAGCCTAATTTGAATGGAATATGGAGAAACATCCACTCCAGTGCTACTTACGAACTGGCGGTTCCTTGAAGTATGATGGCATTAATTCCGGGTCACACGCTAGATAAATGAACCAAAAATGATTATTGCAAACCCGGCAATAAAACTCAGAATCTTTCAAAGTACAAGAGGACTACACAATTCATTAGAGTTGTTGCAGCCTAATTTGAATGGAATATGGAGTAACATCCACTCCAGTGCTACTTACGAACTGGCGGTTCCTTGAAGTATGAGCTTTGAATACATTCTTCAGCTGTTGCCCTTTTCTTTGGGTCATACATAAGGAGAAAGTTTATGAGCCGGAGTGCTACTTACGAACTGGCGGTTCCTTGAAGTATGAGCTTTGAATACATTCTTCAGCTGTTGCCCTTTTCTTTGGGTCATACATAAGGAGAAAGTTTATGAGGCGAAGTCCTGCGCTGTTAAGGAGGGGAAACCTGTCCTTTATATTGTTGTAAGGTTGACTTTTTAGAGCCACGTTTTGAACCGCAGGTAAACTTGAGAACTCTGGCCAAATCTGGTCATTTGGAGAGCCTAGTAGCTCAATGATCATGTCGAGTTGGTGAATCTCAGATCTTCCAGGTAGTAGCGGCTTGTGTGACAATAACTCTCCAAAGATACACCCCCCAGCTAGATTGCAAATGATTAAGATTTTGGTTAGCTTTTAAAAGTTAAATCAGTCAAATGCTACGAGCTCACCCCACATGTCAATTGCAGTTGTTTGTGTTTTTGCGTGCAGCAAGAGTTCTGGGGCACGGTACCAAAGCGTGACCACTCCAGGAGTCATTGGCTTTAGGGGAAGGCCATATTTCCTTGCCAGACCAAAATCAGCTGTTAAGTAAAATTTAATTAAAACAAGTGTAAAACATCTTATAGCAAAGTATTTCTGGCATGTTTTAACAACTCTAACCAATTTTTAGGCATCCCTTGTCTGTCATTAGAAGATTTGAAACTTTTAGATCTCTATGAACAATAAAATTCCGATGAAGATGACGCAGTCCCTTGAAAAGTTGAATCATAATGCATTTAATCTGCGACTCCGTAAACGGACTTTGCATGTTGTCCAGCAAACTGGCAAGATCTTGCTCGCAGTACTCCATTACGACAAAAATGCTGAAATTTAATTTGTATACGATTAGGTGAGCAGTTTTGTGCGGTAGCAATAGTTTGGAATGTTAGTGAACCTTTCCAGGCTTCTTCCAACCACAACTTCTCTCAATGTTACAATATTTTCATGGCGCATGTTTAGCAGTATTGTTATTTCTCTCAAGGCGCTGATGGGAAAGCCATCCTTTTCACGTTCCATTCGCATTTTTTTCAGCGCTACAATTTCCTGAGATTTCGAATCTTTGGCCCGATCTGCAAAATTCACCAGCAACAAATAAAATGTGACTGTTCACTAATCATCCTCTTTAAGAAGCATTGGAGGTTCTTACAAACAACACCATACGTTCCTTCCCCGATTCGGTTAAGTTTTTCGAATTCAGCAACTGATCGACATGTCCCAACCTATAAAATAAAATGCAAAACTCAATTAGAAACATTGACATTCCACATTCAATGCCATAATTGTTACACAGCAAAATCTACAAGTACATGTACTGCATCACATGAAACAGACTGGTGACGTGTCATTTTAGCCGGCGCTTCTATCTCCTCTCTTCATTCAACACTAAATATCAATTTTCAAAAACATCACACTTACCATATCACTCTCTGCAATTAGCATCGGTAATCCAGTTACGAATGATGTTAAAACGCCTTTCCTCATCACTGGAATGGATGGTTCCTTGTCCTTGTCCATTGCAGTTGATTGAGCTGCCATTCTTGTTATGTCTGGAGTCTGTCTCCTCTCGTGTTTTGGAATGTGCGTCAGGGGTGTTTTTACTACGTCAGACTTTAATTTAATTGACACCTTACAATTTGTATAAGAATCGGCACGGTGTTTGGCAGCGGTATTTCCCGCGTGGCTCAATGGCTGCCAAATTGTGGATAGGGTGTGAGGCGGTGAAACATAAAATTAGCCAACGAATGCAACGGCAGTGGGTGTGTTTGTTGACGGGAAGGACAAGGAGGGAAGGGAGTGTGAAAATTGACTCATTCATTATGCCAAACCATTAGCGTTTAATTTACGGTTCTGACTGACAGTTCATTACTTACCTACATTACAACTTGACATTTTGCATTGTGCCTCTAAGATCCAATTTTTATCAAGTGAGGGAGTACCGAAAGAGAATTTATACAGAGGTAAATACTAAACAGATTTATGGGCTCAGATGGGGTTGAATGAAAATCTTAAATACACCGACAGACAGGTGTTTCTATTTTTCTTTGTTCTGGTAGGCCGTGTTAATAGTATCCGGTTGGGTGTTAATGTTCCGTGTGCTCTGAAATACGAATAGATTAATTTGAATTGCTTTTCTTAGATTTTTATATGGTACACAAAATGAATATAGAATGTCAATGTACAAACAAATGGGAAGGAATAATAATTATTTATTGCGGAATGCGAATGCTGATATTTGAACACGTGTGTGTACACGTACGTATGCATAGCCATAATGTGTTATAATTTACTAGAGAAAATCGGAAGTGAACCTGAACCTTATATTTAACACATATTTTGAAATTTTGTTGAAGTCGGGCAAATGTGATTTGAAACTTTGAGAAAGAGACAGAATTTATGATTGTGAATTGGTTGTGTAATCCTAGTCTTACTTTCTATTAACCTGATGTTGAGTCTGCACAAGATTAATAATTAAATATTATTACAAATTTTTGCAAGCACGAAATAGTGATAATATTTTAACATCTGTGATTGTTGTTGGTACATTCCGTAATACTTTGTACCATCCATGTCCATACGTCCTTTCATAAAGGCAAGGACAATGTACATCTTCTGTAGTACAGAAATTCGTTGGTGGGATTTGATGTGAACATTATGTGTTTAGAATCGCATATAAAGATTCTGCAACCTGAGTTATTCTGAGTTATCGAGGAGAGGAAGGGAGAACTCGAGTTATTTTAGGGTCATAATAATGCATGCGCAGCAGCTCTAACTATTATTGTATGGCAAGATAGTAGTTGCCTCACTGAGTAAATCATAAGTATGAATAGCAATTGCAAAGATATTTGAAAACGGTATATCATTTATTGCTTTATTATTTTTTTTAAGATGTCATCTTTACGGTCTGGTCCACAGCCTTTCAGACAATCACCCGGGGTAAGCATTTTACAGTTTTTTCTATTGTTGGCTCTATCGCGCCGCAAGAAAAATCACTGGCAATACTAAAGTAATTATTCAGATTTAATGGCTAACTCGAGTGAAATTCGTATAAAAATCGTCTAGTAAAAAGCTTATTAAATGGTTACAATTATAGGACGCGCCAAACTTATGCGTGGTCGAAAACTAGATTGCAATTAAGTAGACAAAACTACTGACCGTTAATGCCCATGGCTATTGCCTAGTTGCATTTCTCTCAGTAACTGTGTACATTTCTTGTTTTGTATTACGTTGATGATAGTTGAGTGGACTGTATATTGATGTGCAAAGTTAGGGTTTGTGAATATACATTTCTAATTTTCAAATTAAATTGCACAAATACTAGAAAGATTTAGCGTTAGCCATGTTTTCACATTTGAGGCCTCTGATTTCTCATGCAAGCAACGAGGTTGCCGCATGCCGCTAAGAGGTTGCATTCTTGCAATCTGTATAAAGTGATTAATTCGCAGCTATTTCTCGAACATCATTTATACAACGGCAGGGTGCGATTGTGCCATGCCACGGTGTATCAATCCAATCGCAATGCAATATGCAAGGTTTTCTTGGCTATCGTGTGGTCGAAGCCTGTCAGGCTGCTGTGCTGTGGCATGAATAAATAATCAAAATCAGCCGTTCGTTGTTTTCAGTCACGACGTTTTTGATGATGCGGGTTCAGCTGTTATGGGTTTCAGGGTTCAGTTTCTAAGGGTGAACGCATACAATAGCATTGCACTTGGGTGAGCACACATTTTTTGAGCTGAAGCCGTCAAGAGAGTGATTTAATGAATAGCTAAACAATATATGCGTTTAATGGCAGTTTTTATTTCCTTTATCCTTACGGAAGGGAGCTAAATTGGAGACAGTCTTGAATAGCCTTTTAAATGGATTTTGGTCACAATATCTAGTTTTCACTGGAAATTTAGATATTATTTAATGCACCTCAAATTACTCGTATGTAGGCAATGACAGATGAATATTACATTACAGGGGTCTTTCACCACACACACACATATTATTAGTGTTTTATTAAGGTAGTTCTCAGTTAACGCAGTAGACCGATTGTCGTTTGAACTTTATGTGATGGTTAAAATAAGGCAAAAATCGAAAAAGTCCATTCGCCCAGTCGAAGACGTGGTTTCAATTGATTGAAAACATAAGATAACAGCCCCAGCACGATGGACGTCAAAGGGTGTGCGTAGTGCGTGTGCCACGAGCATTATTATGGGCATGTTTTGGGGGTACTAGCCCACCCCGTGTATAGATTCTATACTTCGTCAACTTTTGCCTCTATATATACCGGGAACCAACAGAGTGGTAGACACGGGGAAACCCAAACCCTAATGGAAAGGATGCAGTAAACTTTTATCCTTCAGGTCTGTTTTTTGGGTTCGGGTTGTTGAAGCAAATAAGTGACGGGTATTAGGACAATCCCCCTCCCTCCATGGATTGAAGACCGAGGAGGAAAGGTCGGTTGGATGATTGAGGAAGACTAGGGTTGGTTTTATACACCGAAAAGAGAAAACGGAGGGGGGAAGCTTTTCCTGCAGACTTTCCACTCTCTCCTAATCTTGAACGAACACGGAGTGAGGGGGAGACCTGACTGATGATTGAGAACTCAGACCATTTCCTTATAGCTAGTCAGTAACAGCCAGGCTCTTAACATTTGAACCCCACAGAAATATTTGTGAGTTTTTTTACATCCCGGTTGGCATTTACAATTTAATTTCATCGGTTTCTCTCTATTCTGTCTCAATGATCGGCGTTGTTACAAGTTGATATAGTATTCTCTAGTAGCTGCGCATGGCGCAAGTCTCTTAAGTTTAGTTCTGGTTATGGTAAATAGCACGCTTCCAGCACTTCTTGGTCTTATTCAGCTATCATCGGTGTTGTTTTATCTGATAGTTTACGTTTGAGTGAAAGACCTTCGTTTGTAGTTTATTTCAATGCTTGTGGGATTTTAGTTTTTAACCCCTCCCAGCAAAGTTTTAGTTGCAAAGTGTTTATTTTTGACAGGAAGTTGTTAAGTGCGTGTGGTTTATGAATGATTCTTCCCTGCGTAGAGTTATAGCAAAAGGTCAGATTCCAGTGGAAGCTTGAAAAAGGAAACGGAACTGAGGACGAGCAAAGAAGATTTGAATGGGTCAGAGGACAAAATGAGTGGTAACTCTACGGCGAACGGTGGTGCCCAACCTCAGAATTTAGCTAGCGCGAGTGCAGCTGCAGCTTCATCTCTTCTTTTCACCAGTGGGGGAACCGGAAGTTCCGTCCAACCATCAACAAAACAAAAAAGTAGTAGTTTATCTGGATACACTTTGATGTCTAACTCAACCAATCCAAAACCTTCCTCCAATGGGGCATCCAACGGGAATTCGTACTCAAACGGAAGTTCATTAACCGGAACTGGAACTGGAACCACGAGTCTGACTACGTCTTCGTATGCTAGTAATATGGGAAACTATCGCTTGGCCAGTCTTGATCGCTTAGCTCAAAGACAGAAATTATATGAAAATGGAGCTGGAGATAATGTAAGTTGGTTTCGCTTATTTCACACATTAACTTCGGCTTTTTTTATCATAAGGTTTTTTGCTATGTCAAAATCAGATGGCTAGCACTTAAGATTTTATTTGCACGTGGGCGGCATTTCCGCACTTAAGTTAGCAATCTGGTTCGCAGAAACTCTTCATGAGCAGAGCAAATGATAGCATATGAAAATATTTTGCTTTATGAGCTGTCACTCTGTCACGCATATGTATCTTTTTCTTTGTATACAATACTTTTACATGTGTAATGAAAATGCATGGCAAAAGCAAGCAAACTTTAAGCCGCCTCGCTCTGTTCTTCTGCTTAATTCATTGAGGTCTGGCTCAGTTTGGTAGGACTTCAGACCCAAGGCTTGAAATACATCAACGAGTCATTTCTTAACGAGGTGGACATTAATGATTGAGTTCAAGCCGGAAAACCTTATCCTGTACTGTGTACTGCTTTTGCTTCTGCACACAGCTCACTTATCTTGGCTTTCGCTTGCATTGACTGATGAGTACATATAAAATGCTATACTATGAAATGAACTCGAGCAGCTAATGCATCTTATTTTTCTTTAAAATTCATTGACACAAGCATTTATATGGTTCTGTAATTCCGCGGCATTTGGGAATTTGGTTTTTTTAATAATGGTAACCCGGTAGTATGTTGTGGATTTAGATTTTAGAAAACTGAAAACTTGAGATTTTAAAAAGTTGGAAAAGTGGGTTTAATCGACGCCCACTGGTCTGCATTGGTATAATAAAATTTAAGTCGTCGCATCACCCGTCAGGGGATTTTTAGGCAAATCTCCTGGCCAGTGACTTGGAATAAGGTTACGATTGGGTATTTTCACATTTGGGCCCTTGTCATATTCATATTACAATATCCATGTGATATTCAATACGGGCATGTAGGTTGCCGTTAAATGTCAAGCTTTGATCGCGCAATAAGCTTACACCCACGCTATTGGAAATGTGAGATGATATCTCGCACATCTACTCTTCAGTTTACTTAAGCTAGCATTTGTGAGAACTTGGCCGTAAGTTGGTTTGACGTTTGAATTTTTTACTCCGCAGCTTCAGAGTAAAAGAGAATTGTTTTTCAAAAACGAATCTTCGCCCGCACCAGCCTTGGTCACAACCATAAATTCTGGAAATCTTCCACCTGGCTCTAACAGTAACTCTTCCTCCGGAGTAGGGTCAACTCCAAAACCAGATCTTCCTCCTATGTCAGCCAAAATTGATGCGCTTCGATCTCATCACCAAATTGGGAATAATGTACACATTGAAGACAACCGTGAGAAGGATTCCAAAGATAAAATGAAAGAAAAGCAAACTGAAAATAAGAAACGAAAGGAATTGGATGGCTATGTTGGTTTCGCGAATCTTCCTAATCAAGTTTACAGGAAAGCTGTCAAGAAAGGATTTGATTTTACATTAATGGTAGTAGGTAAGTTAATTATTTCTTATTGAAAAATAATTTTAACATGTAAAAGGGCAAGAATTGAGCAGGCACGTGCGGCCCCATTTCTAGGAAATGTTGAAATGTCAGAAATTGCCCTTTAATATCTCACTCAATTTGAATATCAGAAAATGGCATTGGATTTTACAAGCTGCTCAGCTTTCAGGTTTTTTTTACAGTAAAAGGTGCTTAGGTGACCTCACCATTGGTTTTTCCCATAAAATGACCTTACAAGAAATTACTAGAAAATGATTGAGCTCAAATATAATGCATTGTATTTTTGTTTTCTCGTTTGGCTTTCAGGTGGATCAGGTCTAGGGAAGTCAACGTTAATAAATTCAATGTTTCTTGCGGACATCTACTCTCCTGAATACCCCGGTCCATCCCATCGTATTAAGAAAACCGTGCAGGTATGGGAGAATGAAGCATATCGAATGATGCTTTGAAACTTATTGAATATGAGTGATTCTATTTTAAATGTTAATGTGTGTGTTTGTGTTCAGGTGGAAACTAGCAAGGTTCTTCTGAAAGAGAACGGCGTTAATCTTACTTTAACTATTGTGGATACTCCAGGATTTGGGGATGCCGTTGATAATAGCAATTGGTATGTATATCTTAGCGAGGTCTAGAGAGCTGCAATGACATATAGTAATAGAGTTTACTGGGCAGTACAATATTGGTTATTTTTTTAGCTGGCTTCCAGTAACCGACTACATTGAAAACCGATACGAAGACTACTTAAATGCGGAGTCACGTGTGAATCGCAAAGCTTTGGTGGATAACCGGGTGCACGCTTGTCTGTATTTTATTGCGCCAAGCGGACACGGCCTAAAACCATTAGACATCGAACTCATGAAAAAATTACACGACAAGGTTAACATCATTCCTGTTCTTGCAAAAGCGGACACAATGACACCGGAAGAGTGTGTTCATTTTAAGAAACAGGTATTGTAACAAGAAGTTAGTGGTTGCATGCATTGCTTGAATCGTATTTTGCTTTGAAAATGTGAAGTGGATCTTGAGAATGTGTTTGGTCGTTTTTCTAATAAATAAAAATTTGTAATGTTTTCAGGTTCTGAATGAGATTGCACAGCACAAGGTCAAAGTTTACGATTTTCCAGACTGTGATGACGAAGAGGAAAATAAAGTTAATAAAGTCCTCCGAGACCGGGCTCCATTTGCCATTGTGGGATCCAATACAGTTGTTGAAATTGATGGAAAGAAAGTTCGAGGAAGAAAATATCCTTGGGGAA
>JAAXYW010001444.1:0-21498 GCA_036851895.1 Orthonychiurus folsomi | reverse complement strand
AATACATTGTTTGCACGGCCCTTTAGTGAAAGAGGCTAAGCGAAAATACCATCGAACAAAATTCTATTTGTTTTAGGTGGGGAAAGAAGTGTCGGAATTGTTGACATCTCTTTTAGCTCGTCTGACAACCTTGGAACGCCATGAAGCCTTGCTGCACCGAATGACGACTGAAACAACAGTGTTGGAGCCAATCAACTCTGTGAGAATCCATTCCACTTTTTTCCATTTGACTAGTCATTTTGTACAAGTACCAGGGAACAGACAATTTGACCATAAATAAATTGGTTTTTGTTTGAGTGCAGAATTACTATAATTTTTTACAAAAAATGTCTGTTCCGTACTTCTTAAATCGTTAGCACGCATGCACGCTGTTAGATTTCACACCAAATGAACAAATTGTAACGTTTATTAAATGTACTGAGTACTGAGTGTATCTCGATTTAGTTAGTAATAATTTATTCCAGTACCAAGAGCACATTTCTGGGCAGGTAAATCCTATTTATGTTTTTATTTTTTAGGGATGATAGGAATAAATTTTAGGGATGATAAACTACGGGCAGCAAAAGGGTAGGATCACGAATTTTTATTGACAACTTCTGTAAATTGGAAACTTACACAAACTGTATGTATGTGTGTATATTACGAGCCAGTTAGGATATGAGGGTAAAGTACCCCCAAGGTACCAGACATGGAGATCAGGCCTTCAAGGCCAATTCCGTCAGACTCGGCATGTTTACACACATTGGAATGTGCGCCGTGCTCTTAGTGGCTGTGGCTGGCAATAAGGCTGGAGTCCAACCACTTAATCTTCGACAGGTTGAAAACTTAAAACTTAGTTAGATGTTGAAAAGAAATATAGATTTTAAAATAAACTGAGTGGCTTTGTACTACATTTTGTACTTGGTTCATTTTTTCAATTTCTTTGTCATTCCCATTTACGGTCTAATATCGCATGTATAACAATGAGCTGCAAAATGAATTCAAATAAAAGGCGGCGAGCCTTCTAACACTTTAGTAGGATATACAAATATTTTGGATTTCTATAAGTTGAGAACTGTTTAAAATTTAGTTTCTTGACATTAATGGGAATCAGATCGAATAGTAGAGAAAAACGTAGGCAATAGCTTTCGTAGAGCAGGGAAGACGTGGTTTGTAAATATAGGAGGAAGCAAAGCTGAGACCTGGAATCAAATCCCCTGACAACCATTAGAATCGTTGAACTCCCGTAAATCCTTCGCTTCCAGATCTGATAAGTGCTGAGAGGAGGGGGATTTGCATAATGGAAATGAGGTTCTCGTGTTTCAGACTCAAGTTGTGATTAATTTGTTTAGCTCCTTGCATGATTATCAGGCTTCTCCATTAATTACTACCCGCCCGTCTTTCTCACACCAAGTCATTATTCAATTGCCACAGCTCTGCCCATGAGGAAATGTAGTTCCCATCCTAGCCCCACAGTTTGGAACGTCAATTCTGGGTTTTGAATTTTCTTAGGTCTAATACTCCCCTAAGCCTCCCACAGTCATTTGGAAATGAAATGACGACATGAGGTTGTATTTTGATATTTGCCACCCCAGGTTGTGTGAACGTCCCTGGTAGTAAACTCGTTTACAACCTAACGAGCATTTGGCATTAATTAATTAATTTTATATTTCCTATCCAGCCGTCCATATTGACAGTGTGTCCGAGTCCGACAGTCCTCGCCCAACAATTAGCTCACTTGGAATTTTGATCGCCTTATCCATATTGGTCCACAGGAATTCGTTCAGGTGAGTGATTCTTATTCAATTTATTTGTGAGCATTTCAATCTTGACTTCCTTCCCCATGAACTGAACCGACACAAGACGAGGAAATGTAAATTATCTGCCAAGTCGTGTGTGTGTGCGTGTATTCGAACACTTCCGCCCTAAAATTTAAATTCTGATTTGATTTGAGATTTTTTTCTCCCCCGGACTCATAAATATGCACACACATTTTCCAAATTGAGTGCCTAGCCATGAGACCCGTGGCTTCCTCCCCGTTATTTATGATAAACCAAATTGTCGCAAGAACTCCCAATTCCCCTGGACTCATAAATATGCACACACATTTTCCAAATTGAGTGCCTAGCCATGAGACCCGTGGCTTCCTCCCCGTTATTTATGATAAACCAAATTGTCGCAAGAACTCCCAAACCCGCCCCCACGATTTATTTGTCCGAAACAGGGTAAGAAAATCCCAATTTATTGTCTCACGCTTGATAGGGTTTTCCAAAAGAAAGTGCTGTTCCTCAAGGAGAGACCAAATCCCGAGATGCAAAGAAGGCAAGGAATCTGGAGTCCTATCTCCAATGGCACTACAAATTCACTCTCTACGTTGCCACTGAAGTTTGCAAGGTAAGCGACAATAATTTAATATACTACTTCAATTTTTACTATTCCCTTTCCAACATCCATCTTCCCAAATGGGAGTCCCCGTACTCGTTCCTTCAATTCTGTTAGTATGATGCACGTAAAAAAGGGATTAGATGGACTCGTCCCTGTCCCAACTATAAAAGTTCAATTTTTTGTGGGGCAGTTTTCTCTCTGGACTCTGTAAGGGTTCTTAAAAACGACTACTCTGGATTTTGGATGTCAAAGGCCGGATTCCGGATGGTCAGACGGAAATATTGTTGGATTTTATAAGTGCTTGTGTGGTTTATGTATTGTTCTAAGCTGGAAAGGTTATACAGCCCCATAAAACATCCCGCCTCCAGTCATTATTTCATTCAAACGTACGCCCGGGACCCACAACTCTTTCGCCATAGAAAAAAAAACAGAGGAAAAAGTGAGGATTACAGACAGGGAAGACTGGAGTCGTCAATCCGGAGAATGTACTTGTATTTTACACTTGAGTTGGGTCATCAGCAGATCTTTATTACGACTTTTGCTTTTGCCTTGGGTTCGGATGAAGAGTTGAATTTTGGTGACAGGATATGGCGGGGCGGATCCGGCTCTTCCTTTTCACCATTTCCCCTTTTTTTCCCTCTCACTTTTTATGACTGAAATCAATTAGGTTTCGACGGAGTGCTGTGGTGAAATACAGCTGTTTTTTTCTCCTTTCTTTTTTCAGATTCCAAAAACCAAACTGCGGGTCCGGGTCATTGAACTTTGGTTGGAAACAGCCATTGAATGCATCAGCATTGGGAACTTCAATTCACTTTTTTCGATAATTATTGCACTTAACATGAAACCGGTGGAGAGGCTCAAAAAAACGGTGAGTGGAAACTTCATGGTTGTTCATTAAGGGGACTCCTGCTGGGGTGTTGGGATTAAAGGCGAGCTTCGGTTCGGTTGGGGACATGGGAAAATGCACGAAGCTTTTGTGAAGGGGGATTACGTGCCGTACGGACTTTCACTTGCTGGGTTGGCCATTAGAAAATTAATCTATCGTCCTTTCTCTCCTTCTGAAATTATACGGACACGGAGAATGAAATGGATTTCCGGGAGTCCTTTTAATGTCCACTCCTGGATTTTCCTCCATTAGCTAACTAATTTGTGTTGATTTGGTTTTTCTAATTTACTATACTTAGTTCGGACAGCTTTAGTGTTATTTGATTTTTGAAATGTTTAATGTTTAGTGGAATAAAGTCCCGCCTGCAAATTTGTCGACCCTCGAAGAACAAATTGATCCGTCCGATGACTATGCCATTTACAGAGCGTCTTTAGAGGTGAGGGTTGGGTTTGAATTAGTAGATATTTTTTTAGGTGTATTAATGAACTGAATTGAAATTTATAAATGAATTTTGTGTCTAATGTATTTTTTACTTTACGCGTTTATACAGTTGGCTGTAGCTCGAGCAGCACTTGGACAAGCATCTGAACGACAACGATTGGTGATCCCTTTTTTGCCACTTTTTGCGAAGGACTTACGATTTCTAACGGAACAGTGTGCTTGCAAGTAAGTTGTAATGCAGAACCATCGTTGTTGCTTAAAGGTTGATTTTTTTCGAACCGGTTCTTACAAATTATGGAATTACTTTTATGCTAAACGTATTTTAAGAGCGCTGTTTATGAGTGGGATAGCAATAGCATGGATTATGTTTAATGACAGCCAACAGACATTGAGTGCAATGCTCCATATTATGTACATCTCTACTATTTTTGGAATTACAATTGTCCGACAAATCTTTTGCTTCCCATATTGACTGACACTCCACTTTCTTGAAACTTTCAAGTCGATATTTTAACTAAACGCATTTTTTACGAAGCTTAGCACGTTTCATAATGCTAGAACTCGGTGGATTCTTTCCATAAGCTTATTATAAAGTTACAATTCAGTATTAACATGGCTTTTAATAACATTTTATCACAGAAACACTCTGGAAAAAGCATTTTGGGTAAAATTAAATCAAATAATTTTCTTGAGTTTTAAAAGCTGCAAACTTAACGCAGTAGGCGAACTAAGTATCGTTCCTTGTTTAACTTTCTAAAAATAATTTTGATTATGTAGCGTTTAAGTTGATAAATTAATCGTTCTCATTTGCTGACCTCCATGACTTGCTTTTGTTTTATTCTTTGCTTTTGTTTTATTCTTGCAATATGTTCAACCTCCTAATCCAATGTCGTAATGGTAAATTCAGGTTGGAAGATGGACTAATAGGTTTCGGCAGCTTCTGGACAATGGCCAAGAAGATAACCGAATTTATTTCTTGGCAAGAGAACTCGTGTCCTTTTCCCAAAGTTCCAACTGTAATTAGTTCACTCCAGACTCCGTCCGTATTTACGGAAAGCGGTACGTGGCTCACCTTGAATTAAATTGAATTACATAGATGAGAAATGTATGTTTTTGTCCATTCCGCATGCCATCTTCAATAACGTGATGGGTCTTTAATTTTGGGAATTTTTATTGTTAAAATATTAGCCTTGTATTTGGCATCCTACGACTGTGAAGCTCCAAGCACACCAGCAGAAAAGGAACATCTGAAAAATCTTCGAAGTGTGGAAGCTCCAAAAGTGAAAGTCAATTCATCAACATAGGTGCTAGTGCTCTGGCAGGTGTGACAGTGGAACTGGCAATTAGCTATGTTCCTTATTTATTTGTTATTTAAAAAAAATTAGTTTGTAAATGTACGTTTAAAAAAAAGAAACCTTGTTTTTTGAAAAGCAAGAATCCTTCCCATCACCCCCCACCCCTCACGACGCGGCGGCTCTTTGCACATTGATATGATTGAAAAGGGTGTGTAATGATAATTTACAAAATCGACATTCTTAATTCCAGTTACCAATCCAAAGTATTTTGTGATACAAATGCAAATGCAGGCTTGTTAAGTTAGTTAATCTACACGTTGTGGTCAATCACAATATTTTATAAATGATGCTTGATGTTCAAGTGCCTTGCTATTTAATATTGAATGTTAGAAAGTATTCTAAAATTACAACTGTTGTTCTCAAGAAAATAAATAGTTGTTTGAATTTACTAATGAGAAACTTTGCATAATGTTAGAGAATATTAATAGAAAAGAAAAGCAAAATAAACTGATACCGAATCGCCACAATTAGAACAGAGCTCATTCTTTAGTTGCATTACCTATTGCACTTGCAATTTGCAGAATGTAGTTGTTGTAGTATCTTGTTGAATTTCCGAATTCTGATGTTGTTTGTATAATAGGACAAAGGTCTGGGCAAGCCAATTAGTAGAATGGAGCAAAATGTGCATGTCGAACCCCATTGTTTTGATTTCTGATGGCAGGGACAAGGACAATCCAAACATTATTTGTTTGCTTTCATGTCAGTTGGATGCGACACTACTCCACGAGCAGCAGTCAACTCATCGAATTCTGCCCTGACGTCGCGTGAAAGAAAGGCGTATTGAATTTGAAAGGCTACGTTTCAAACCACGATTGGGCAGCAGCCCATCATTTCCGTCCATGTTTCCCCTTCTCTTTGTACAACGAAATGGAGAGTAAAATTTATCAGAGGCTGATGTATCACATTCCTCAATGGCTGCCGACAGTAATTCTATCAGCGGCTTGATGAATGCCCTCCATTGTCTTTCCTTTCTACTGGCTTTTCTGTACAGAATAAAATTCGATTCAGGGTTTCTACTACTTCGCTTCCCACGACTCAGGAACAACGGAAGAGGCATTTCATTGATCTCAAAATGATTCTATTCATCCTTGTCCGAGCATCCAAGCCTTGCCATCCATCAGCAGATTATATCATACCCAGTTCAATAAAGTAACGGATATCAGGATTTTCATTTCCATTGTTCAAATTGTGGATTGTCATGCGAGGGAAGTAAATGAGAAATTAAAATGCATGTATTATCACCAAGAATCTCCTCAATACTCGACGGGAATCTTCTTACGGAGACGATGGAAGGTGTAGAGGTATGTAAATGGTTGTATTTACATTGTATTTAAGTTTGTGATGTAGATGTTGTAGAATATGGAGTAGAGATATCTTGAGAGGGAAATGGTTATTATCATTGCCAATGGGATCCCTTGCCAATTCTATTTGATATTTTAAAGGGACTCAAGGGTAATTTCGAGCCCGGTTTCTTGCATCTTACATTCTCAAGTTTAAGGATAAAGTACGTATCCATTAAGCTCAAAGTATTCAAAATCTCCAATCTTCCAAATGATTACATTGTATGACATTATTTAGTTAGTGAGCTGTTTCGGGGGATTACTTGCCTTCATACACGGTCTTAAACTTATTTCAAATGTCTTGCTTCCAGTCAAATTCTGTCCATTAACTTCTGGAATTGTATTTTAGTATGTAGATTTAGTTCAGTTTGCGTTTGAAGAGTCTCGCGGCTCAAATGTATGGATTAAAACTTTAAGCCGGAGCCCAGACCCGTATCCAATTGCGTGCATTCAACCTCACATTGCATTGCACGCATCGCATGCACATCATGGCTCAGAAAAATCTTTCAACAAAAGTTCAGATTCGTCGTTTGCGTAGGGGAAGTGATTAGAACTAATTTGAATATCGAATGCCGTTGGACTTGGACTCTGTTAAATGGATGCATGGACTGGAATATGTACATTAAAAACTGGGAATACTAGAAAGGGAAATACGCCAAGTTTTTTTTGATTTTTGTGGGCAGGGATTGAATGTGTTGGTGGTGAAAGTGGAGAGTGGTTTTTGAGGAGAGGAACGAAGCGAAGCGCGTCCATGCCTTGGCTTCTTGGGTCATTAATTTCTGCACGACACTATTTGCTTGACTTTATCATACCATTATCCAGTCCATACAAAACTATATCTCGGGGATCCCTTTTTAGCACTGCTTTCAGCGGGAGAGGACTCTCTACAAGCCCACATTAGCCGGGAACGAGTTTCTCGGGCTCAGGCAGCCAGTTGTTATGATAAAAGCTCCGCTTCATCCCCTCTCTCCGCTGAATCCTAATTTTCTCCGCTTCACTAAGTTCAGATTAATTTTTAAGTCTGACCTGGAATCCTTTCCTTCCCCATGAGCCCTGAATTGTCCCTCATTAAAAGTTGTAGTCAATTGTTTAGCAATATTCCCAGACTTCCCGTCGAGGCCGTTGACTCTCGGATTTTGTCCTTTTATGTGAAACTAAAACGATCAATTACCAGCAGAGTACATGTGACGACGACCCACGGAGGGTTAGTAAATTTAATTTGATCACACTCGGGGAAACTGGTAGTCAGAACAGAGCATGGATGCCTCCAGCGGAAAATCAGAGTTTGGTTTCGGTCAGAGTTGAAAGACGGTGAAGGGGATGGGAAGCCCGCCTGGGCTGGGCCTGACTATTGATTTGCATGCTCAACACGGATTTTGCTTTTGCAACATTATTTCATCGAAAGGGAAATCCAATTGGGTTAAGTGTTTTCCTCCAGAGGAACTTTTGATGGATGGCTTTATTTGTTGAGTATTTCCCCAAGGGGATCCAAGTATGGAAAATCCTACTCACTACTCCTCACTTGTATTTGGTGATGGGATAACCTGGGTTTAATTCATTATTTATTCAGCTAATCGTTTACTTTGTACACATCGGGAAGCCCTTGTTGGATTAATTCCTGGGACTCAATGCATGTAATCCCGGGGAATTACGAATGTACTGGAGCAAGGATTCCGTTCCAGTCTGCAGTGGGCGTTCTTAAAATTTACTTTATTTATTCAACATTGGAGTTTTTTAATCTTTCTTCGTAACTAAAAATCTGGCCACAGCTTGGAAGGAAGCCCAAGTTTCCTGGGCTGTTGGTATAATTTGTGCTGGGGGCAGGACAAATCCGTATCTTCCAGTGTCTCGGACTTCTACAGTGTAGGAATATTTAAATCCACCCATTCCTTTGGCCCAGTCATCGGAGCCACCGGCGCCGGGACCTTCAGATACAAAAATATGAAATAATCCAAATTTCAAAGAAAACATTCTCATAAAATAAATAAGATGCTAATTGATAATTAGTAAGTTTAGCTTACTTAATAGCTGAGTCACACTTCCCACTTCATATCTGGTACCATGGACGGCAGTCAAGGCTGTTGCTCCGATTCTTCCCAAAGCCACTAGTTCAGCATGATCAGCTGGCAAATCGTACGTATAACCCCAAGGCGATAACCACATCTGTCAAGAGGAGAAAATCAATCGAAATCTTAGCAAATCTCATTAAATAAATACCTCCAGGTAGGTTTAAATATGCAAAACTTGCCTGAGCATAGGAATGTACGGCTATGTAAAGTTGCCAGTTTGCTGGGGTTCCAAGGATGAAATCTCGTATGGCTTTCGTCTCTGGCTCGGACCACGGTTCTTCTCCCCTGTAAATTTCTGAGCAAAGATTTGTGCTTGTGCCTAGACCTCCCCATTCATACTCAAAATTCCTGTTTGGATCCACACCGAGGCAACTTGGATTTCCATTTTGAGACCTCGTTTTCCTCCAAAGCCTTTGACCGGTGTGCGAATACTGGTTTTAACAAGATTATTTTGCAATATTTGTCAACAGTAGTAAGTTGTAATTTAGCACGTACTTCATAACCGTCGGGATTTGCGCTTGGCAGGATGTAGAAGTCCACCGAGTTCAGAATATCGGCATTCTCCGGATTAGTAACCAATTCCCTGATCATCCAAGTCACAATTGCAGGGGAAATCCATTCTCTTGCATGAATGCCTGAGAAATTTGCAAATTAGTCAACAAGTCGTTGTTATTGCACTGATATCTATTTAAAAGTTTACCTGCGTCAATCCAAATGGCCGGTTTATTTAGCCCTGCTCGTCCGATCTTTATTAATTTCAAGTCCCGACCTTCTGTACTCGTGCCAATGCTTTGTACCGATGCAACATCAGAATGTGCAGCTGCCATTTCATCCACGAATGCATGAATCTATTGACCGTTTAATAATTCAGCACAAGAAAAGTTGAATTAGAATTTAAAGTAATTTAAATAGTACAAATTATTAAACATTACTGTAGCCAGTCGTTGGTAATTTTCCCAATTCATTGCTAAGGTTTGGCGATTAACGGAGCGTTCTTCTTCGACGATCCTGACATTTCAAAATACATTAAATTAAGTGGGTTTTCGAATATTTACGTGCTCAGTTTAAGACATGTCACTAATGTGTAGTTACTTTTCAACATTGGGGATATGAAGAGTATATGCAAACTTGTTGTCATTCAGAAATCCCTCAAGGTTTTGATCTGGAGTGGTCATAACGTCAACCCACCCAATTCTAGCATCCGTCCAAAAATCATAGCTTTCCTCCAGTTGAGCCAAAGTCTTCAATTGTTTTGCATTCTCAACGGTAACTCTCAACACTCGATAGCTGCAGATGAAGGAATATTTTTAAATTAAATTGGTTAAGTGTATTAAAATCAGTGTGATAAAAATTTCCAGTTGTTTACCCATCATAATGTTTTTGTTCCGCTGCAACCACAGCTGCACCCAGTACGGTGAATAAAATCAAGACGGCCTTCATTTCTAATTTCCACGCGAACTTTGAATGTGTTTGATGCCGTAAATACAAATGTATTTATACACTAGATTGGTAAAGTTTGACACTCAATTATGTAATTGTGTGGTAATCAATATGGAACGATTGAGGTTGAACTGATAAACAGTTATTATTGACACCAACTGTCCAATCAAGTTCGACCACTTGAATTTTATCTGATCCGTTTCAATTCATCTGAAGGTCAAATCCTAGTAGCAATAAATTGGGTCGACGAAACACAATTCAACTGGTCATAGATGTTCAAATTTTAAAAGCTACGATTTGCAAAATATTTGCAGCACGCCAGAAATCCGAATTTCGCAATTGGTCGTCATATGCTCACAAATTTTGCTTCCGAGCCTCAAAGGAACATAAAATTCGTCGGATTTTATTTGAAAACTCACATTCCTGGGGCTCGAATTTATGCAAATCCCTTCCAGCCAAAGTTTAGTTTATGCAATCGTTCGAGGGGGGTACTTCAAAGGAATGCCTATGATATTAAATATGAAGGAAGTGCTTTGAAAAGCTAGCTTTAGGAGGGTACATGTTAGCACATGATTCCTTCCTTCAAAATCGACTTTTTGGCCAAGGGTGTATGGACAAAATTGTTTTGAACAAAAAAGGATGAATCCAAATGTTGAAATAAAAAGGACTTCCTCCCCAGAATCCCGTCCACACAACGAGGTAGGAGAGAAGAGTAAGAAAAATGATAGTTCAAGTAGGAGGGAAAGTATGTGAAGAGGATAAAAGAGCTCACTTAGCAAATAAGGAGTCTCCATGTGGAAGGGGAAAAAAGATTTTCATACAGAACAACTACACAAAGGGAAACATATCACATACATCCTTCGACGATGCCCACCCACATTGGTGAAAAGAGGAAGAGGACAAGGCAACGGTGGCCGAGTTATATAAGAACTGAAAAGGATGGATCAGGTCGGAGAAATTCATTTCTCACAACTATCATATCATTTAACTGAATGGTTCTCTTTACGTCCACGATTACTCAACCAGTGAGAAGCAGGCAGAGGCACATTCTATACGAGACTGACTGACAGGGTAAAGTCAAAAAGTCATGTCACATACACTTACTCCGCGTATTATGATAACAATTCACTCGACCAGATTATAACCATGCTGAAAGGCTCGGCCGTGTATGTCTAGAATCCCCGGTTCAAGCACAATGCTCAATGAAATGTCAAGTCCAGGACAAAAGCTGTAAAGTACTATTATTTTCCAAACTGTTGACAAGTCCTCACAATTTAACATCATACAATACAGTACAATGCAATGCAATATTTCCTTCCTATCCTTTATAAAATGATAGTTTGAAGCTTTTATATGCCTCGCTAATGGGACGCAAATTTAATTATGGAGTTGAAACAAGATTAAGGATTGTGTTTTGAGAAGTAAAAACAAACAGTTATTTGTTTCCCTTTGCTTTTCCTTCCACCATTTGTCTTTTGTTTAATATTCCTATTTCGGGGAGGCCACACGCCACACAGACCGACCCATCATGCGGATCCATGTCCATTATTCCAGTGTACATTGTACGGGGAATCCGATTGTATTCAAGTCACGGCGTATATCGTCGTAGGATCTTTCACCCATGCATGCTGTGTAATTAATTTGTGTTTATGTTTGCGTCGGACGAAGTCTGCCGCCCATTAATTACCGTCACAGCTCATTACTTCGGCCTGAAGGGTAAACATACAATTTCCCTTCCCTGGAAATCCATACCGGCAGCTTAATGTGTGTTTCTCTTCAAATAGCTACGTAGTTTTTAAATCTTTTGTTGTTAGTGAAAGGTAGAACTTTGTTTTCGCTTTCCTTCGGGGTTCATGCAATTTGCTTTCTGCTGTTGTGCCCCCTTTTCTTCAAACTCCGTCCGGTCCTGTATCGTCTAAGTTAATCAAATTTCCTCCAGGAGACTGGAAGCCTATTTGCCACGCAGAATTTAAACTTTGGAAAAACTTTGGAAAACATCAAAGTTTTGTAACTAATGCCCCGGTGCAGTCAAACGCTAGGGAAGACAACTCCCGTACGGTGCTTTGACTCCCGGAGTCATTTTGAATCATTAATTTGGAGAACGGAGAGGGTTAGGGAAGTTGGTTATGAAGTTTTATCTTATGTCTCCAAGCTAAATAAACACATAATTTACATCGGAAATGGGATCTGAATGTTTGAGTTGAAATTGCACAACACAGATCACATGGGTTTGACGAGAAATCAAAGGGACTGCTGACGTGGACAAAAGAACGTTATTCCAGGAAATCGTTGACTGACGCAAGGGCGGAAATGGATCAATTTATTTGAAACTACTTTAACCCGGATTTCCCTGTTACGATTTCCGTTCAGGTTTCCAATTTACTGAAACATTTGATTCCCCAAAATTTCAGAAATCCTTTCTTTTCCTACTGCGGAGAAATAAAAGGAAAAGAAATTAGGTATGCGAAGACAGCATAAGGTTACGTGTGGTTAAGCAGATTCTGTGGATAACATTAAAAATGGAAAAAAATTCAGATTCAATTTCATAGTGCAGTGTGGGGTTTAGACAGGATCAAATCAAAANGCAGATTCTGTGGATAACATTAAAAATGGAAAAAAATTCAGATTCACTTTCATAGTGCAGTGTGGGGTTTAGACAGGATCAAATCAAAACAAATTTTCTTCAAACTTTTCTCATTTCTATTCATATTACAAATGTAAGCATGTCATGATTTCCATCTTGAAACGTTGAAAAGGAAACGAAACACCTGAGTTTGTTGTGTGGATTTACTGGAAAATAGGCTTTGCTTGTAGTAATAAATAAGAAAGAGATCTTCTGATTGCCCACACCGCCACCGCACACCACCAGCATAACAAATTGGCAAACTCCTTCCGCTCCATGCTCCACTCGCCGATTACTCGAGTAGTCCACCAATTAAGGTTCAGCTGAACCACTTTCAACCAACATCCACGGCTCAAGAGCCCCGGGATCGTGTTTTGGAAACTAATTTTGGTGAAGGTGGTGTTTCTGGAAAATGCATGGCGGCGGGTTCAATCAATCGGATACCTTTTCAGGAACTTTATCCATTTGAAAAGTGATGTGTGTTTGCAATAGGCACAATAATTATTTGGGAGTCCATGTGCAATTAATTTAAAACCTTAATTAATTAATTCAATTCTTAAAACTTTCCGCTGAACGCTCCCTTTGCAAGGAATTCTCTGCATTGCAATATACCACTCACTCCTACCGGCAAATTCTGACATTTCTAACTAAGTGACTGAAGGATTCAGTTTCAATAAAACCACCAACCAACCGTATGAAAGCATTTAATATTGCACCGACCGGGTTTCAATAGAGTCCTCAAACAGCTCCCCAGACGGTGTGTGAAGGCGGATTTAGGGGAAGAATAAATTTAATTTCGAACTATTGGTATGGAATGGGCCATCAAATGAGATTGAGTGAGTGAGAAAGGCGAGTGGAGAAATCAATTTGAAATAAGAAATAGAAGATTGCAAGTGTATCAAACCTTCTTCACGGCTTTTCCCAGCATTACTTCGTTTTTTTACGAACAAGGGCGCATTCATCTCAATCCAAGGAAGCCTTCGATTTCAGCCATGGTTAGGACCTATAAATTTGGTTAGAATTTAATGTCACTTGATCTTAACTATTACAAGGGTAGTGGGGTAGTGAGTTGCATGTGAACCTGGAATCCTTGCCAAGAGGAATCCCACAAGAGAAAGTCAAAGGAAGAAGACTTGGAAAAGAAAGGAAAGTCGGGGAAGAAGAATACGTAACGGACGGACGACGATTCCTTTCGACTGCCATAAAATCAAATGGGCAATTCGGACCATATACACCAACATATATTTACAGCACCAAAAGGACCACGGATATTCGTATTATGCATCTTCCTTCTGGGCAAAACTCTTGTGAAGATTTCCAAGCCCACACCACACATAGGAAACAGGTTTAGAGGAGCGAGGGCGGACGGCGGAGGAGCTCCAAAGCTCGCTGAAAATTTAAAAGTGGATTTCCGGAGTTGACAGATTTATTATGACAATACGGCCCTTGACTCAAATAAGTAATCTGCATGTAAATAAGGATTCTGAGTACGGTATAAACCAAATTCATGCCATGGAATTTCATTCCTTGAAATTTGCATGACCAGTAAATATGCTTAGCATTTGGAAATTTAATTTAAGTGCAGTTAAATTTCGTGAAACAAAGGGAATTCGACAGCGGTTCCATGTTTGGCTAGAAACTGAAATCCTTGGGGTGGGCTGAAGAACAGGAAGTGCACTTTTGTTATTTCCTTCTTTCCTTTCATTTTGACTAAAACAAATTGAAGACTTCCATCAAGTTCTAGAGTGGAATGCGGCATTGCCAAGACTAATCCTATCCCTTCTTTGTCTTTTACCTTGGGCGCTTTTTCGATATGGACTTGTTCGTGTTCTAACTGGATTGCAAACCAGGTTTATGAACAACTCAAAAAGGCAATTTTAGAATGAATTAACTCAATACCTTACTTTACTCGATTACAGCAACTGTTTGCTCTAAAGAAGGATCCCACATGTTTGTACACCAAAACGGTTGATTGAAAACGGTCTGATTAAATTACTTTATTATCCATCAATTTAAAATTCTGTACAAAGTACTATGCTTAGCATTATTCTAATTCTACGACGTAAATTAATGACTATTTCGCAGAATTAACAAGTAAAGGTAACCCACTTGGAGTGAATGGGTTATTGGATGACAAAGCAGATCACCAGAAAGTTCTGTCCAGAGGATGCGCGCAAGCGTAACCTTTGTTGGTTATCGTGGAGTCCGCAATTCTAATTAGAGGACTATCAAATTTCAGGTACTCCCCATCATCGATTTCTTGAGTTCTGGCTTGTATTCTTTCAGCTGCTTCTTTACAGATTATTTCGGCAATCGTCACCTAATGTTAAATAAAATGTACAATTCAGTTGTCCAATTTGCGCCTTGCACACAGAAAATCACACCATCAAGCATAGTAAGTCAATTAAAATCAGATTCCTACCTCGTCTTCTGCATTTTTTAGCCCGACGCAATAAGCTCTTGAGGATCTACTAAGTACTGCAGTCATCGTGTACATATCAATGGCTATTTCAGCTAGTCGCTGAAGATCTAGTTGCTTATGCACTGCTTCGGCTCCATCGGACAGAAGCACATGTTCTGTTGCATATTTGCAGCGCTGGAGTGAACTTTCGAGGCGATCCGCAGACTCCAATAAACTTGGATGAAGGTATTCTCGAAGTCTTAGAACCAATTTTAAAGTATTTTGCTTCTGTCTAATTCGTTCCAAGCCCTTACGTAGGGAAAACCCCGGGAAACTAAGAGGGTTACGAGTTTTCTTAAGCTTTGAGTACAAAAATTGACCAGCGTGTTGTATACCTGCCATTTAAAAAAAGCAACGTCCAGAGGGCTATGTACAAAAGTTACTCCCAAATTAGTAAATCTTACCGCATGAAGCAATGTAAAGACGCAAAATCTCATTTGTTTGGTCCGCTAACAGCCAAGCACGAGAGTCCCTAAGAGAAATGTCGCATTCAGAACCTGCCAGGTACCCCTTTCCACCCATAATTTGAAGACACTCGTTGACCCCTTTCCAGCATCCTTCCGAACTCACTATCTACGATGAAAACTAATTTAGTGTTATCTCCAAACTAAAGAGGATTCCCTGACTTCTTGCGAATTCACATTTTCAATTTAGAGCTAACGTTCGTATTTTAATTTGTAAGTTTGTTACCTTTAAAATCGCAGTTTCAACCGATGTGTCTGCATAAGTCTTCATGTCAATCATTCCAGCTGTCATATAAATCAAGCTCTCGATGGTGTATGCTGAGATGGTCATTCGAGCTAACTTCTCCTTGATGAGCGGGAAATCACTGATTGATTTTCCGAATTGTTGGTGGTTAATGGTTCGCTGGGTAGCTTTGCCAATCATTTTCTTGAGTAATCCTGAAACAAATGGCAGTATGTATGCTGATGCTGATAGGAGTTATTCTGGTATTTCTAATTACAACTTACCTGAAGCTAAGCAAGCAGAACTAAGCCTTCCACAATTTAAAATATGCGAATGCCACCTTATAACCGTCCCCAACTGCTCCGATAATATTATCGGCGGAGACGGGTGCCTTGTCAAAAATTATGTTGCACGTTTTAGCGCCATGGACACCAAGGTTTCTGTCCACTTCTCCAGTTTCAACGGCACCGGCAGTTCTTTCGACAATAAATGCTGTCAGGCGCTTTGCAGAAGTTGAAGAAACTTTGTCAGACTTAAAAGAACAAAAGCCAGTATTAAGGCTGACTGTTGAATGATGTGCTTCTAAAGTCAAATCACGGTATAGAATGGACTCACAGAGGTTCTCGCGATGACTATAAAAATATCTTGCAATGTCTCCATTTGTAACCATTGACTTCGTTCCTGAAATTGTCCATGCTGAGCCGTCAGTTGACAAATTTGCAGTGGTTTTCATAGACACTATATCTGATCCAGAAGTCTCCTCTGCTAAACAGAAGGCTGCTATTTGCTCACCAGAAGCAAGCTTAGACAGATATTTTTTCTTTTGGGTTTCGGTTCCAAATAGAAGTAAGCCCTAGAACAGAATAAATTCAGAGCATCTATTGCTGGAAAGATGTTTTATTTTCAAAATGTCTTACCAGTGAAGGGTTAACTGACGATAGCAATATGCACGTACCTTAATTCCTAAACTTTGATGAACTGTCAAAGTTCGGCCAACTGATGTATCAGTCCCGGTAATTTCCGCTATCCTTGCGCTTTCGGTTGTATTTAGTCCAAGCCCCCCATAAATAGCTGGAACTTCTTGTCCAAATAATCCTAATCCTTTCAGTCCTTTCATAACTTCAGTGGAAATTATAGCTTCAGAATCAATTGCCCGAGAGTCAACTATTGAATGAAATATGTTAACGTTGGTCAACATTGCCTACGTTTCCTGGCTTTCAACCTAATGTCATTATCGCCAAAAAATTGAATTTACGGGGTTCTTCATATGTGAGTCTAACCTTTTTCATCAAAGAAGGTCTGAATGGGTTTGAGTGTTGAGTAGAGCCAGTCCTGCCTAGCTTTTGTTTCGATAACTTCTGGAAAAGTCAATACAGCTGTGTCAAAAATCCCTAAGAAGAAATCCTGAACCAGTGATTGAATTTGCTCCTCATCTTCGCCTCTCTGAACGCTTTTTGGGGGATTCCAGGAGGGCTCAAAATGTTCTTCTCTGGGCTCCATCTGACTCGCCTTCGATGACAAACATCTTCTAAGTTGATAAAATCCCTTCAATCTTCGTAAGGATAACATTTCTCCTATAAAAATGAAAACCAATTTTAAAAACATTAGAGGGTAGAAGTAGAGCTCACAATCTCTACATCTCTACGAGTAAGAATAGTCAAACACAATGGAATTCATTTGAATAAACAAAATTAAATATTAATTAATTTAATACTGGTTAAGCTCACCTAGTAGTTAGATCGAAGTAGTTCTTGTAAAATTACTCGAGAAACTGTTGAAATGTAAAACCACAGTGGCCGGATCACTCGCCACCAAAATACTTGAAATATCCTCGGTTACCACCTACCCATAGCTGAGCTAAAATCAATGCCACGACTTACCAAATATAACCAGAAAAATCCACGGTGTTCTGCGAAGTGCGGAACAAATGTATAACTCGGGCAAGTTTTTTAACTCCATTTATTCAAATTAAAAATATTGAAATAATATGACCAATAATAGTAAGTTTATTCACGATATCATTTAACGCATTAGTTCGTGCAAACGTCGCTCAAGTCCTTGGGTTCCTTTCGTTTGGATTAGTGAATAAATTCTAGCCCACCCTATTTTCGCGTATAGAATTGACATTTAAATTACTGAAGCACTTTGTACCCTTAGTCTTTGACAGAAATCCGTTTCTAAAATCTATAGCTGACATCCATTTCGAGCCTACTTTGATTTTGCCAACAAATACCCAGTTAAGCAAAGGACTTTCATCGTTCTGACTAAAGCATTTTACACAAATAAAATTATTTGAGAAGTAAATATCACCAGGTTTAAAAGCTTTGGATTTGGGTAAGCGGGGTTTCACTGTGACCGGAGCCTCATAAAAAGTTCGGAAGTCCGTTTCAGCTTTAATTGTTTCAACATTCACATTTGTGTTGGCAGGCGTTTGTCCGACCTCTTCAGTGTATATTGCTAATTCGTCCAAGTCCACACTTCGATTTAAATAATTTGTTCGCAACTTAAAAAAACCATAAAGCCCACGATATTGATTATAAATTTCTACAGCATTTTTCGTATCCCATTGAACTTCTGACATCTCTGATGTTACTTTCGGTGCCAAAGTCCCTTCAGAAATGTCTTGTGGCACTGCGTTAGGCAAATAAAAATCAAGCTTTTGTAGGACCTCCTTCAAAGCAAAGCCACCCGTTTCGGCTAATATTGCTCTTAATTCTGGAGCTCGAACGTGAGGGTGGAGAGGAACTTCAATTCGATACAAAACAGGACCAACATCAAACCTGTGCCAAAACCAATTGGAAATGAGTTTGAACATTAAATGCACTTAAAAACAAATACAAGGAAATTACTTATGGGGTGCAATTTTCATGATTGAAATCCCAGTGATTGTATCCCCATTCATGATAGCATGGCAAATCGGTGATGCTCCTCGCCAACGGGGAAGCAGACTGGCATGGACATTAAGAATTCCCCTGAAATAAAGTAAACTCGGTTGAAGACGCTCAGAACTTACAACACTTGATGCGCACAACGTTCAGAGGTCTCATATTTTTTTGAGATACTCCACTATCCCCTGACCAAGAATCAGCAAACAAACTTCTGTTAAAATCTCCTGGATTTAGCTACCAAATTTTTGAAAAAAATTTTGAAAAAGTTTTTTATCAGGGGGGGGGACCTGTAAATCGTCAAATTTCCCATGTTAATCAGCATGGGAATTGAAAGTTTTTGAAAGTCGATTCTTAACTTTTACAGGCATGAGCGGACGGTGATTGGTCATGGTATTGGTGATAAGTAAAATTCTGTTAATTGGAATTTAATAAGGTCAACTATAAACTCTGAGGTTATTTCGGACCTCTTGAGGTCATTGGTAACCTCTGGTGACCTAAGGTCACCAAAAGTAAAAACTATGAAATCTACTAAAACATGTCATTATAGGGCCATCCAATGGGCGTTTATAGAATACGTTTATTGAGTTTAGGTCAGCGGTGACCATCAAAGGTCAAAGGTCAGCAATGACATTGGACGACTTAAATTAACTTTCGTTTGACCAGAAATCGAATAAAAGTTATTTTAAGTCGTTCAATGTCATTGCTGACCTGAACGTAGTTAGATTAGATTTAAACTCGTCAATTTCGTCTTACATCCGACATCTTTGAATAATTCTTTCCGGTATCAGATAGCCAAATGACGCGACCACTCCAATATCAAAATCTGGTTTGTCCAAATCCAAGGTGCCCCCTTTCAAGTCATTCCAAGGCACAACTTTCAGGGAATGATGTTTTGAAAACTTCGCAACCAAATTGCTAGAATGTGAAACCACTACGTTCAGCAAATCCTTGTGCACAAGATCCTTTAAGATTTCCAAAGATCCAATCGAAAAGTCATCACCCCCAAGAAAAAGCACACGCATCTCCGACAAAGTGCAGGATGACACACTGTTGGCAATATACATCACGTTATTTTTATCTGGCTTGAATTACTTCGAGTTCCATCTACATATGCGAAGAATTTGTTTTAATTTTACAGGGCTGGGCATTATTACATTGGAGAGTAATTGCAATTACATATTACAAATTACACGCCGAGCTGCAATTATAAAATTACAAATTGCTGCCTGTGTAATAGCAATTACAATATTACAAATTACATTTTTTAGTGTAATACAAATTACATATTACAGATTACATTTCAAAAAAGTTGAAATGTTGAAATTGTACGCACATATTCATATGTTGCCAGCCGTCAGAAGCAATGATTTCTTATGGATCAATGTAATTTGTGATTTCGAATGTAATTGGATTACTTTTAGCAAAATTTTTGAAAATTACAAATTACAAGTTATATATTACACGCTAAGCAGCAATTACAAAATTACGTATTTATTCCATGTAATTCCAATTACATATTACAAAAATGTAATCCGATTACGTAATTCGAATTATTTGTAATCTAATTACAAGTAATATGCCCAGCCCTGTAATTTTAGCACTGCGTGTAATTAAGAAATTTTTACAATAATTTGGACCATCCTCTTGATCAAAACGACGGCTGCAAAAATTTTACATTAAACTTGATTACCTTCGAATGGAGTTTTGAAATCCTGCTGGTAAGTAAATAAGACTTCTCACAATGCTTCGAAAATTTATTGCCTTCATTTGTCCAAACTTTGAACTTGCACGCGAATGAAATAGAATTAAAACAGAAGAATCATATTTATTTTCTTCCGATTGAATTTTGTTTTGGCGCATTTTGATTCAAAAGGCGCAATACGTGCATGTGCACCTTTTCCCCACTCCCCATCTCCAAAACCCATGCAATAAACTGCGCCACTATTATGACTGACATAAGGAAGGGATGAAAATGAAACACTGCCGATCAATGATAGAGTCTGTTCTACAAATCTAAATTTAAAAAAGAATTATATTAAAATTGTTTTTTGTTTTCCCCTGCTTTTAGTGGTTAATTTTTAATTCCAACAAACATTGGGAACATAAACGAAATTTACTTGTACTGTTACTTTAAACAAACGCCTTTAATACTACAATCCCAGTCATTTAGAAAATATTTTTAAAACACATAAAAGTCACGTGACGTAAAAAGCTTTCCAAGAAGAGGACTGGTAGAATTAAGCTGTGGTCTGAAATGGGCAATAAGAATTATTTTGTAGTTGATCAATTGATAAACCAATTGTAAATTAACTCAGAACTGACCGTTTAACATAACCGTTTTAATAAACTCAATGTTGTTTTTCATATCTTTGTATTGTAATTTTAATGATTCTGCCAGAAATTATTGCCCGTAACATCGGTAGCAATTAACGTATGTAATTATGGTTTTGCTTTGGGGGGAAAGGTTAGTAAATTGGCACGATCCAAACAGAGGCCATTAGCCACGCAGCAGACACTTTCCACTGACTGTTTATGTAAATGTACACACATGCAAAGTGTACAAGTGTACAATTGTGTTGGGCAATTTGCCCGTGTGCTTGTATATCGGTAAATTCTTAGTCAATACAATTCAACTTGCTCTCACTTTCTGTTCACCTCTTTTAGTTTATCTCCGTCAGTGAAAATTGTTCAGAGGCAATTGCAGCCTAAGAATGCATGAGTGAAGCACAATGTGTTATTAATGAATGTACAAAACAAAAAGTTATTGATTTAAGTAGAATATGAAGGGTTTTGGTGACAGTATCAAAGTGATCATTGCTAATGTCGTCATTCAAGTGTTATTTTCTGCCAGAACCGTAATTGCGAATTTTGACTCGGTGAATGAAATATCTTTTCGTGCTTACACCGATCTCAAGTACGTACGTATAAGAAAATGCTTGTTTCA
>JAAXYW010001443.1:0-21500 GCA_036851895.1 Orthonychiurus folsomi | reverse complement strand
TTTCACGTCAGCTTCACGTCACGATTCGTGAAAATTAACATTAGCCTTATGGGATAAACAAAGTAAGTAATTCCCCTTAACTACCATTACAACGTATGTTAGTTTTCCCAAACAACTGAAAGTGAAGTGAAGATGAAGTGAAGTCTATCTGGGGCATTAGCGTAGACTACAAAAACCAACCTAAACAAGAAACTCCTGCAATGTACATTCTTGCCTGACTTGGAATCAGCGTTCCTCCAGGTTTTAAAAGGTTATCTCGAGCAACTAAAAAACTACTCAGCATTCCCTCAAAAAGTAAGAAGTATCCCATCCATTCTGAGACTATTACATCAAATTTTTCACGACGCAAAGTCTCCACTGATCCATGTATGCACTCAATGATATCTTGAAGTTTGTTCTCACTAAAATTTACATCAAAATTATAACATAAAGCTGACAAAGCATATCAAATAATAAGATATAATTACCTGGTATTACAAAACGGAAAATTTTCTAAAGTCAAATAAACCTTACTGAATTATATCAATTGTGTCGAAGATTATGTCCGACCGGTCTATAGCACAAACATATGCAGCTCCAGCCCGAGCTGCAAACATGGACAATATTCCAGTCCCGCAACCAACATCTAGTACAGATTTTCCTAGACACACGGATCCTTTTTCTATCGCCTGCATGTAAGCGGCAGTTCTAGGTATGTCCTGCAGAATACAAATTGTAAATATTAAAATGAAGTTATAGTATTGTTTGGGTGTGTTTGATTACATTTAACATCGTAGCGTGAATGTCCACATCATCGTAAGAATTGAAATAACCAGAGTTGTCGTCCGTTAAGTCATCAGATTTGCTTGCAACCGGCAGGCTGTTACTTTCTGCAGTCTTTTCATCGCCAACAACTTTTTGGACAACATCTCTCAACATGTTGATTACTCTGTTACATTCGGAATGACCATCATCATCCGCAGAAACTCCAACCACTTCCAGATCCTTGTCGTCGTCCGACTCAACAAACTCATCAAAATTAACTGCGAGGTACCAAATCAATATTATTTTTAGCAATTAATCCAGCAACCTCGCTAAAGTATAAACATACGGCATAGTAAGGGATCGTCTCCGTCATTCAAAGCCAATGGTGTAAGAAATTCATCTGATCGCCAAGGTGGGGATCCCGCTCCGGAATTAATGGACTTGATGATTTCAGAAGAGACAAAGTTGCCATTCATCTTGCGAAAATAATTAATCATTTTTATATATTGCAAATTTCCCATATGAAATTTCAAAATCCAGTCTGTTAGGTTCAGCTGATGGACTTGCTGAAAATGGTCTGACACTAAATTGTATCCTGAAACGTCTTCGTGCTTGCAAAATAGGCACATAGCTTTTATTGGCAGGTGTTCATTTACTGTAGGTTCGTCATTATCAAATGTACAGAGCTCATCAACATTTTCGTCAGAATCCTCGGAATCTATAAGAGTTTAAAATACTAGTAAATTTGAATACATCAATTACAGGAGTCAATTATATTAATGCAAACTATCATCATTTCTTATTAAATAAATTATTAGTAAAGTATAGTAATAACCATAATTAATACAAGTTAGTAAATTATTAAGTATGCGCAGCCGACAATACCAGAAAACAAAAATAATACCTGAATCGGAATCAGATTCTGAACAAGCCAGTTCTCGTGGAATCGTAGGTTTCAATTTAGAGTCCATCTCGCCGGATTTTCAAATTCCAAAAACAAACTCACAACCTCCACTAGTAATAAAGAAATTAATAATTACTTACTGACATTTGACTCAAAAGTTACTAAATCACCGCACCGAACGAGGCTTTACAAGGAAAGCCTATTGTCTCCACACAAGCATGGGAATGCTTTTCATGCAAGGTTTCAATTTTCATCTCCACATATTTCCGACTCATTGAGAACTGATCAGATTTCTATGACATTTCCCATTATTGCCATGCAAAGGAAAAGGATGATACCCGACCCGACTGGTAATAATTAATCAGTGCGTTTAAGGGTTATCCACATTCAACGTAATAATAGTACCTTTTGTGCTGTCATAACCTGAACTGGCATTGTAATACGAGAACTTACGAATTATTTCAATTGAGCCTACTTATATTTCCCTTTAAAGTTTAACAGGTTTAAAAAGTTTTAAATTGTAATAATTCCATACAGAAATTCTTTCCAAGCTAATAATTATTATCTCGGCTATTGCAAACACCTTATGCCTAGTATCGTTTTCGTAATAGCAACCGCAGATGCACTATAAATTGAAGATGGAACAAATTAACGTAACGTATAAGCAATTTATATTACACACGAAAAACAAAATCTTTTAATAATGGTTCAACAGTAATCAGTTCGAGTTCGGCTTTAATACCTTAGAAATCCATCAGCGTGATAGCACAAATTATTCGATTTCGCTTATTTTATACAAAGTTATCAGTTTGTTCCGTCGCGTTGTCACAGTTTTCAACACATTAGCGAAGTTTGGCGTGACTTCATCTATTTAGCAGAGACTTATTTAAATTTCCGGATCGATTGTTGCGCTTGTCTTCTTCCTCATCAGAAGTACAATTGGCTCCGACCCCGCCACCCACTCCTCGGACAGACGTAGCACGCATCAATTCCTGATCTGGCCCCGGCCGATTCTCATATAAAAACGAATTCAGTGTCTCCTCGTAAATTCTTGCTTCAGGAAACTCAACCTGAGTAAACAATTTTTATAAAATATTAACAAGTAGGTACAAAAGAAACTGATGTACTTCTGACGTTAGGGAAATGAGAATTGACAGTTACCTTAGTATGTTTTCTGTCCGTGGCATAAACTATAGAAGTACAGCACACTTCCGCAAATTTTTTTCCATTGCCATAAAACCGCCAACAGCAAATTTCAGCAGGGCCGATCGCGTCTTTAATAAAGTGAATTCTTCCATTGAATCGAAGGGCCAGCCTGTCAAACATTTCGAGATTCTTCAAGAGATTCTCGTCCGATGTGCTGTAGGAAGAGTAAAATATCAAATTATATTCCAGTTCCTCGACTTCATAAGAACAAAAGTTTGGAAACAAATGCGAATTACCTCGTATACGAATATTTATTATTGTGGCGATTAATTAAAAGCTCAACCACAGGTCTCACTGCGTGGGCAATGAATTTCTTTCTTTCTTCTTCAGAAGTAATAAATGGAACTTGGCATATAGGATTGATTCCCGTGTTACGACTTTCCAGAGCTTTCTCGCAAAGATTCCCTAATCCACTTATACAATAGTATTTAGCTTCTGCGTTCATTTCTTCAATTTCCTGCGTACTTAAAGGTAGACCAACATTTCCATCCCTCAAGTAGTTTAAAATGGTCCCGAAGTGCTTTCCGCAGCGATCAATGAGGATCCAACCTGGAAATGAAATGACAGTGTACCTCAACATAGCTTCATAAATACTACTAAAATTCTATGATTACCTTCTGAGTCTGTTAAAACTTCCATTCGACCTGAAAACATGGCCTGAAGCATTGTGTCTTGGATTTTGGTCAGCGTCCCAATGGTTGTGTAGTGAAGGGATCCTCCAACATTCAATTTGACATATTGTGATGGACTCCCTTTTATCACAGCCCGCCGATCTCCAGACATTTCATCCTAAACCGATAAAAACATTGAATTAATAAACTTAATTGTCGCCTTTATAAAGTAAAAATTATATTAACTTGATTGGTATACGACTGAGAAGAGAGCAGACAGTAAAATTGAGTTGTTCAAATCTCAATTTGTAAAGTGAAAAGTGAAGCACAATTTATTTTAGTAAAAATCACAACTGAACTTCAAGTAAACCAGTTTCAGTAGGTTAAAAAGTATCATAGTATCACCAAATTTCCAAGGTTAAAAAATTAAATCCTTTCTCATTTTTTTATCTCACACCGAGCAAAATTGTTCACTAGAGCCCTGGCAACTGAGGCTGAGTTTGTTTAGTAACATTCGTTTGATTTACTACGGGTATCCATAAACTTGTGTGCTTGTCAAACTGCTATAACCAATACAACTTGTACTGCCCCACAACTACTAATTGAATAAAAACCACACTACAAATCAAGGAATCTCAAATTTCTTACCGACATCCAAACGTTGGCAATTTTGAATGACTATTTGTTAAAATCCCGGACAAAAGTTTTGACCCCTGACTGTGTGAACACTGTTGGCAATGCTGGGGTCTTAGGTGACACTCAGATTACAAATTGATGGTAACTTGGATGTTGGAAATGAAGGTTCTTGGTAGTATTAGCAGGGTGATGGATGGTTTATTTTAGTGTTGTGTCATGGATTTGAGATTTGCTGTCGTGGTGGGTGAGTCACAGGTACTAGTCACACTCACACGCGCTATGACTTTCCTCTATCCCATCCCCTCTCCTTGGCACAGGACACAAAATAAAGTGCAAGGGAGCAGTCATCTCTCTTCAACTTTCAAGTATAATTAAAACTAAATAGGAACTCAACTGCAGTCAACTTTATTTTCAACACTAATAGTTCAAAATGCCTTTAGAATGGTTGTTTGGTCGTCGTATGACACCGGAAGAAATGCTTCGAAAGAACAAGAGGGCATTGGACAAGGCCGTTCGGGATTTGGATCGTGAAAGGACTAGAATGGAACAACAAGAGAAGAAGATTATTGTGGATATTAAGAAAATGGCGAAGGATGGGCAAATGGTAAGGACTGTATATAATTGTATTTCTAATGGACTTAACAGTCCAATGTGCTGTTCAGTGCCCGGGTCACGTCCAAAGGTTGATTTAGGTTAGTTTTCTCAGCTTTGTTTTAAATGTTGAATTGAAATTGACGGATCGGATTGAGTTGGTGTAGTCATGTTTGTCAGTTAGAATTTGACATTTTTAATTTTGGTACGGTACAATTAGCTAACAGTTAGGAGGCGCAGCCTTACCTTAAGAATTGGGATTAGCAATTGGAGTGTATTTAATATTATTGAATATGCCAAGGAGTATCGTACAATCGGAGTCTTAAAAACCGTAACACGATTTACAAATTAACTTCATAAACGAATTCCCAACAGCGCTAACTCATATGCCAGGATAACATAGATTTTCCTTCAAGTTATTTAAATTTGTTTTACAAACCAATATGTTTGGAAATCTGTTGAGAATTTTTAGAAAAAAATTAATTCAAATGTGGTGCAGTCATTTCAGATCACCCGATCCTATCTGTTGCTATTATTGCTTTCGTAACAATAGTTCATTTTGAGCTAACGCTATTTTGGTTAAAACTTTAACATACAAGTCCAAGTCTCGGGTTTGCAGTTTGCACTGAGAAGCCACAAGCCAGCTTTCGAAGTGGCATCAATATTGACCTCCTTGCAAACCCTCCAGACAATACAAGTCATTTCTAATAATAATTGCATTGAGTCCCGAGGAGTCATACTAGGGTTTAGGCCTTTCTTAGCACCATTTCATTTGAGAACGATGCTACCTGCTGTAGTTTTCATTTTATTTCTTCTTAATTTGATAGTAATTACAAATTGCAATTATTGGTTTTTAGCTGAGGAATATTAAATACTAATAATTTGTATGTTTTGAATCAACAGGATGCGGTTAGAATAATGGCGAAGGATTTGGTTCGGACAAGAAACCACGTTAAGAAGTTTATGTTGATGAAAGCTAATATTCAGGCTGTCTCGATGAAAATCCAAACTCTTAGATCCCAAAATGCAATGGCGGAAGCTATGAAAGGTGTTACTAAAGCCATGCAAAATATGAACAGGTATACATCAATGCTTATGGGTTTACTTAATACTTAAGATATTTTGACTTGAATGTTTAACATTTATTTTTTGCAGGCAATTAAAACTTCCGCAGATCCAGAAAATTCTACAGGAGTTTGAGAAGCAGTCTGAAATAATGGATATGAAGGAGGAGATGATGAATGATGCTATGGATGATGCCTTAGGTGAAGAAGGGGATGAAGAAGAAGGGTATGTATATTTATTAATGTTGATTTAGAATATATATACAGCTAAACAAGAATGAGCTCTGAGGTCTAGAAAACCTGATTTTTACAAATTTTAATTATTATTCGTCTAATTTACGTATTTTGCTCTCCTTTCTAGTGATGCCATCGTAACCCAGGTGTTAGACGAATTAGGTCTTCAGTTGAATGATCAACTCTCCGGTCTCCCTGAAGCCCGTGGAGGTTTAACAAATCCTCAACAAAAGGCAACTCCCATGACTGCTGTTAGTGACTCGGACGCAGATCTTCAAGCTCGACTGGACAACCTGAGGAGGGAGTAGCCGATTGAGGCGGCAAAGAATCCCTCCAACGTGATTTTAAGTGTGTCCGTATTATTAATTTAATTTACACATTTAATCTTTACACTACCATATGTCATAAAACATTGAAATGTTGACAGAATCATAAGTGTAGGCAACAGCTGTTTTGATTTCTATTTTGGAAAACATTCATATGTTTCACATAAAGAACAATACAATGTATTGATTACCTTTAATAAACACAATACTTAATTCTGTAGAAATAAAATTATTCTCAAAATTATTTAGGCGAAGACGGTGGAACTCGTCTGGGCGTTGGCGTTTCCATTAGTAAGATGTTTACGTAATTGAAGGGCATGTTGACAGAATTTAATTACTGCAGCATGCAGCAGTGGGTCTGGCAAATAAAACAAACTTGTAGTTAAGAAAAGTGTGCAAATCAACCCACGGTCTGGTTTAGTAGTGCTTCAGGAGCAAAAACGGCTATTAGTTCTTTTCGCCCAGTTAGCGGTGGCTCCATAATTAGCAGAATTCAGAATTGTAGCCTGGAATGACCGGATCTACCATTTTCTTCTTAATTTATCTCTCGTATGTTTCATGGGTTTCTTTTATGAAATATTCTTACTTCTACAAATTTGCTTTGTAGCAATGTAGGATACTTAATGGACTTTGAAATAAGTTATTTTAAAAAATAGAACTCATTCTTTATTGTTGGGAACAAGGGAACACTCGTGAAACAGTGAAAATACTAGATTGGAGAAATTACTAAAAGAAATTTACAGATCATAAATCACATGGGTTACACTTGAATGAAATTTTAACGCACCACTACTCTAAATCTTCAAAAGCACATTCGACACTTTACGTAAAAATAAAACCAATAATATCATTTCTTCTTATGGTTGATAAAATGTACAAATGTCCAATGTGATGGGTAGTCCCACACACGACATTACGATTCCCAAGCAGTTAACTTATGCATGTAACAGAACTGCTAGTCGCTCAAGAAGTTCACCAGTTTTTCTATATTAAATAACGCTACTTCATGTTATCCTATGCTTCGTCTTATTCATTTTTATCTGATCTCCCTCCATCCGTGTTTATAGCTGTATCACCATGCTGGTAAAATATACCATGCCGTTCTATTGGGCCTGGCTTGGCTACTCCATTTTCTACCGGACGTGGACCTGCTCTTCGACCTTTACACAAATTAGATTTTAAAATCCAGTCTGCTTATTGGTACTATTTAATCTAATACTCACCTCCACCTTCTAGCAGGAGTTTGGACAGAATAATAAACGGTGACTCCATTGTAATTGTGCAAACAAAAGCAGCTAAGAACGACATAACTAAATGCGCAAAGAAAAAGTTGACCTGAAACACAACATTGTTCAATAAGTTTGAGTTAAATCTAAAGCATGCAACAAAATTTACAAAAAACCCTTCAGTTTTCTTACCATGCTATATGGTTCAAACGTTATCGCCTGTCTAAAGCTAAGATGTAGAACCATCTGTAGATGAAGTGAAACCAAAAAGGCGCAGAAACATAGGCGGCCCAATGGAATGAAAGCTTTCCAACTCAAAAAAGTGTTGATTATGCCACCATACCCTTTGACACACACAAAGATCACCCAACCCACCGCAATACTCCAACCAAATCGATTAAGTGCGGCGTAGAAAAATGACTCGATCCTGGGAATTTCTGTTAGAGGATCGAAGTAAGGGTACATTCCAAACAAAACAGACAAACTGGTTCCGGTTGACACGATCCATCCTATGATCTGAACATATACTGGAATTTTGACTTTCTTTCCCTTTGTCTTGTACAACATGTATCCTAAGGCAATGCCAACGAGATAGGTCTGAGCTCTTGGCCAAGGTTTAATGTACACATCAAGAAACCATTTTTGGATCCTGGAACACATTCGATAAAATAATTAGTTATTGAAATTATTGTAAGGCACTTTTAAGAATTTACTCACTCTCTTGTCCCAATTGTGGTCGGAGTAGTTTCGAAATAATACACTAGAAGTCCAGGGCATAACACAGATGCTGTAGTTACTAGTATAAGCAAGCCAATGCCAACTGATGCCCATTTGTAGAGCGGGAAAATTACGATTGGCGAGAAGATATAAAACTGGAAGTCATTTGCCAAATACCAGGCTTCCCCTTGACACTACAAAGAAAGTAAGTTTCTCAACGACTAATTGCAGTCCAGCATAGTCTGCATAATACAAATAAGCTGGAACTAACCAAAAAACTTGTATTCACAAAGTTGTTTACGTACAACATATTTGTCCACCAATTATTTTCACAAATATTTGACCAGCGGTCCATGATTTTCCAAAATGGACCACTTCCCAGATAAGGGAAGATTGTTGCCATCATTGCAACCAGAAAGGCATAAGTTGGCGTTAGCCTTCATCAGAGAAGGATTATGATTATTTACCACTTTAAGAACTACTACTACTAAATTGCTGTTCCGGTGCTTTGTACCTAAGGTAGCGATGCACGTAGAACATAGGAATATTAAGACTTCCTTTCTGCTTCTCGAGTGTCTTCATCACAGCATAACATACAAGCATTCCACTTAGTAAAAAAAAAGTATCCACTGAAACTGTAGAATTGAGGATCAACATAATGGGCCACGATTCATGGACCTGTCATACAAATTTTGCTTATAGCCTATAAATTTTGCAGGCAATTCATAGCTTCGTAGACCACTTACTGTCTTCAAATCAACCATGTTCCACACTGGAATAAAAGTAACCATGTACCATGTGTGGGCTAAAATAACCCAACATGTACTGAGGAAACGGATGCCATGGACGCAACCCAAATCATCCCCACCTCCACCTCCTACTGCTTGCCATTTCCTGATATTAGTGTAGAACGAGAAGGCCATTAAGTACTGCATCCCTAAGCCTGAAGAAAAAAAAGTTCAGAGAGGGCAAAAATCAGTACAGGCAAATATATCAAGATACCGGTACACACTTCTTTTAGGCGGTTTGTCTAATCCTCGAGTAGTATACATGTCGATAAGACCCGTGAATAAACAAGTAAATCCAAGAACACCAAGTAGTGATCTGGATATAAACATAAACATTACCTGTTTGTAAATGTTTACAAATAACGTAAAAACAACATTAACGTAATTTATCTTACATGACCGAAATGTCAGCAGCGTCGAAATCGGGTTTCTTTTCCACGTAGCACATATCAATTGTTGGATAAGCAATATGTGCAGGTATCTTAAAAAACTCAAAAACGTTTACTAGAATCTGTTTGATATCCGACTGTTCGCATGTATCCGGAAAGCAAACGCCAATAGTTGGGAGCATGAAGATTCCTTCCAAAATACTCATCAGTGCCTGTGTGAAGAAGAGGTGATTTGATAACAAATGCTCCTCAGCTTAACTAAAAATTTGTGCTTACTAGAAGCTCATTAGGCGACACAGCTTTCCCAGAAATTGTCCCATTGTCAATTCCATTTGTCCCTGCTGTCGCAGGCTTAGGGATAACATAAACTGTGCAATATCGCCCTGTGAAATCTTTGGCGGTTCCATTTCTGTTTTCGGTATTTACAGCTTTAAGTCCCACGCATTCGTCATAGTCGCCCATTGCATTGATATGTCCACTGAGAAGACCTTCTGGAGGTTTTGCCCAAGCATCCACCACTAAAGGAGAAAAAGAATATAATGCATTTTTTTCGATTTGATGTTAGGTTTCTTCAAAGGCCAGTAGTCGGCTTATTCAAATAGCTTTTTATTACTTGATGAGTACCTTCCTACCATCTGGTAAAATCCGGTTTGAAAATGTGCCATATAACATTGTCTGTGATTATCAAATTAAGTGAGCTAGGGTGAATGCAAATTCTGTCTTTCTTGAGTCATTCATTATCTCTAGTTTAGAATTTAGGCAACTATTTACATCAAACTGACGCCCTTCACTTCGATAAAATCGGCAAACAAATTAGCATATAAAGCAGTTTCCAATTATGATACGACGCTCTTTGCCACTTGCTAGTTTTTGAAATTGTAAACTGCGTGCTGCCTTGAAGCACGTTAACGAAACTATATGCGACAAAGCGGAGAATACGTGCTTTGTTAAGCTTTTGTTCATTTTTGTACTAATATGTCATACAAATGTACAAATCTGAAGTATTTCTCAACCTTTCGGCAATTACAAAAACTTGCAAGCACAGGACCTATCGTTTCCACTTCATGGCACATGATATACTTGTTTGTTGATTAATTGTATTGAAATGTGATTACAGAAATTCTCTACGACCTGTATAAATAGGTTTGCAGTCATTGCAGTTGCCATAATTGGTAGCAGGAAATAATTCCTGGCTTACTAAAGTGTGGACATATTATTTAGAAAGTCTTGGAAAGAACATGACTCAGAAATATCAGTATCAGTATCGTCAGAAATGCTCTTGTGCACTTCCTAATTACTAATTAGTAGGTGACAAATTGGTTTGGACTCAGATTAAATCACGGGGTCAATTGTCAAGTGGCCTGGGTAGTAAACGGTTCAAGTTGGATAAAACCAGGATTTTTTGTTTGGGCGTTAAATTTAGTGCTGCATGTTTTTGGGCGATAATAGAAACAGTGCGTGTAAACACTTTCCCAACATACAAATTCCTGGGGATGAGAATCACATCACCACTTGCATGCATTTTACACAATAGAAATCCTAGCTCCTGTCTAAAATTGATCCAACTAACTAACGCAAATTGGGAATTGCGCTCAGGGCGTGTGGGCGTGGTGGGTTAGGCATCAGGCTAAGGATCTCCAAGCCAAGCTTTATTAGGCTCAATCTAATACACGTGTTTTGTGATGCAACACTTTAATAATGTTTGAAATAAAAGTCCGTGATGAACGGTGGGCCAAAGAACGCACAAATTCTGAAAAAAAATGAGTGAAATTGTTTGTTTGAGGAAACATTGGAGTTCTAATTCGCCAATTTCATGTACTGAGCTTTCTCAAAATGTCTGACTAGATGCGCGACTACAATTAAAACTTTGGCATTTACAGCGCTGCCAAAATTCTTTAAGCAATAATTTACTATGCAGTCGTTCAATGTCTCATATTTTTGCACTCTTAAATAAATGAAAATTCTACATCTGCCCAACCCAAAGTATTCCGATGTTTGGAACGAACGCCAAAAAAAAAATGCGATAAGAATCGCAAAACAGGATGTAAAAACTAGTAAAAAAAAGTCCTCATAATCAAAGCAAGCATGCTCACAAACCTTGATGTATAACTAATGATTTAGCAATGTCCATAAAAAACTAACATTCGTTGGTAAAAAATTGCCGTATTGGTGCACGCTTCATATAATTTTCATTACCTCTTGTTTTAAAATGGGCACATTCACTCCTGAATGTGCCTCCTGAATGTGAATGTGAAGGCTTTGAGCCTACCTGCTCAAACGAATGAATCAGGCAAGGTCTTGGCCATGCATTGGTCAAAATTGTACGAAGCCCGTAAATAAGTGTGGACTTGAAGATAATGTTGACGTTGAAGAGTGAGGTTAAATTTCACATTTTCGGCAGATAAGATAAAAGTAATTATATGTCATTTTGTCTGGACTTGAAAAATTGGTGACATTTCCACATATGTCCTCTTGCACAAAGTTGCCCAGCACACGTCAATTTCACGTTTCGCACAGGACTAGTACTAGTACTGAATAAACTGAAATCTGAGCCGACCGAAATGACAACGACTGTCTTGTTTTACCTGACTAGCACATAAAGTTAGTTATAGCATCGCACCCTTTACAGACGCGATAGACAAAAATCAAATCGGACCATAAAAATCCTTACATTATTATAAATAATTTGGTTGGTTGACAATTACAATTACAATCTAAACTAGCGCAAACAAAAAATTCACCAATCTCTTTTGAAAAACGCTTGGATGGAAAATGTTATAGCAAACCTTTTTCCTTTTTAGGGTAATTTGTGAGAACCTATATAATCCTCGTTAAGTCCAAGCATTTGTGTTCCAGATTACGTAAATGCTAGCCGTAGGATTTTCAATGTTATGCTTATTTTCAAAGGATTTAAAGGATTTGTTAGGTATTAGAGAAAGTAATATTTTGACCTCATTTGTAGCAATTAAAGTGAATTGATTGCGGATTTATAAACCTCTGAGTAGTATACATGAGTTGAGTTATTATTTACTCAAATAAGTACTTTATGTTAGGCTATGATTACTCAATCAACTACTAGGCTAAGTATTTAATCATGTGTGTGGGCGGATTAACTTCAACTTATGAATGAGCTGCCACGCTTTAAATTCACTTTCATTCAATCGATCGCCAATCAGTGCGCCTATGGATTACTTGTTTCATTGAAAACAATTTACTTGAACCAGATGCCAGATGAATAGATTGTTGGTCATTTAAAAAGCTTTGAGAATGTTGAGAAAAATACTTGGAATGTTCTGCATATGCGACAGCCGACTGCCAAGTGCAAAACATTTAAAAATAACTTACTATGTAAGGCCCAAGTGTGTAGTTCACCCATCTCAGGTATCGTGTAGGTAGACCATAATTCCAGCAATCTCCAAACATTCCCTGTGCAATTTGCATTTTCCACGCCCTTGAGAAAGTGCTCAGGATAATTTTGCACGGCAGCAAGGATCCTCTCCAGATAAACCGGCATCAAAGTTTTTCGAAAATAAGACGACTCCACAAGTTCGAGTATCGCTTCTTTAGAAAAGCCAGAGTCACGATTTAGATCCTCATATCCTGTAGCTGGTATTATCCCTGCTCCATGATTGATTTCAACTAGACCAATAAACACTAATGCCACAAAAAAGGGTTTCAACGAAGTGAATTTCATTTTAAGTAGAACTCTTCTCAATTTTTGTGATATCACATTGAATCAAAATTATACTGTGAATAATAAAAATTAGGACAATGTAAACCAGTAGAGGATAAATGCCCCGTTAGGTTGAAGACCCGCAGCAGAAGTGAGCAGTTTACGTAGCAGAACCTTGATGTTAGCACTTGCGGAAACTCCGGTCAGAGAAATACAGGGTCTGTGTCAGCAATCGTTTGTTATCAAATCAGTCAATCTGTATTAGTGATTTTGGTCGCAATTCGAATCCAATTGTATTCCAAGTGTTGAATAGACAATTGAGTGGTACTCACTTGTTTAATTAGTATTCGAGTAATGCAACACACGCACGCTTTACCTGGTCAGAAAACTTTCTAGTTGAGAGCAAAGTCCGAAATGTTAAACAAATACTGATAATGTGACTGGCTGGTTCCAAAAATTTGATATACATGGATGTGCCAGCCGGAACTTAACAAGAAAGAATTCGGCATTTCAGAAATGTTGGTGTGGATTTTGAGCAATAAAATAGTCCAGCTCGTGAGTGAAGTATTGCCAAATTAAGAAATAAAAATAAACACGAAACAAGGCGCACCGATACCAAATGAAATCGATGCGATGGTGATAACAAACACACAACAAAGTACCTGATTAGGTTCCAGTTCTAAGTAATGATGCGACCTTCTTGGTAAATGCTATGGTGGGTAATTCCCCACAAATGAATTTTATTCTTAATAAAGAAATAGTTATGCAATGTGAATTTATCTTATTAATAACAGACCAGAAAAAAATATCCGATTTCAACCAGGAACATGTACTGTACCGTGCTATCGCAAACAAATCAGCTATGAAACATTGAAGGCAGAGCTCCTGGATTCATTACACATACAAGACGTCGTCGTCATCCGGCCTGAAACATTACTGCTCATTTGCGAGCAAATTGGTATATTGTTAAACACGTCAGACCGCGTTTTCTAATAGTTTTAGTTCTTAAACCAACTCATTAGATAAATGTTAACAAGGTAAGATTTACGAGTTGTTTTCCAGGAGCGCATATAATAATTTTCAATTCATTCCTTCAAACCTATATGATCATTAAAGATTAAACCATACAACACAAGAATATAAAAAAGTTCGGCGTGAATTTATTTTAAAAAAACTAGCATGCATTAATCCCAGAGCGAACACACAGCTTACAAATACCTCTCTGGGATTAATTTAATTGTCAAGTATAGTGAAATAAATAAATTTCCTAACAGGTCAACATCTTAAACGGACAGCTTAATATTAACAGTCATCCCCAAACATATCAGCGGACTCGCATCGTGTTTCCTCGCCACCAGGATTGTCTAAAAGACGTTCATTCTCAAACAAATTCTCAATTTCGTTATCGTTACTAGTTTCCGCCTCAGCTAATTGCAAATTGGCTATTTTAGGAGTTAAGCTTTCAAAAGTTTCCTCAATTTTAGAGTTGCTGTTGCTCTCTTCCTCAGATGCTTCCTCCCCGTTGTCAGAAGCCTCTGAAGCGCTGTCCCCACTACATTCTGGTTCTCCACTGTGATCAAAAGAGTCTAAGTATCTTGAGAAAGCGTCCAGGCTGTTTCTTACCCCCTTGATGTGACAGAACTTAACAAAGATTGAGCAAGGTATTACAGCATGTGATCATTTACGTACCAGTCACAAACGGACAAGAAATTATTTACCTCCTTGATTTTTTCTATGCGTCGACGTAACCTCCTGTCTTCATTGGCACGGAGTCCATTCAAATTGAGTGACTTCATTGCTCGAGCATATTGTGAGAGTCCTGTTCCATGTTCCCGAAGAGACACCATCTCATTTAATATATTCATTGCTATTCTCAAATGTACAGTCTATAAATAGATGGAAATAAAGTTAATTGCATTGCACAACACAAACAATATTAAAAGAATTCTTACCCTTGAGTTTTCAAGGTCACAAATATATCTCTGGTCTGTATTAGCCGTGATGAACTCCACAAATTTATCGGTATTAGCGCCTTTCATAGGTGCATCTTTCTTGCAGTTGATCATCCTCTTGAGGCTAAAAAAAGAAAGCTGGTTACTAAAAGCTTAATACCATTTGAAAACTTTACACTTACCAGTGCGTGAAACAATCGACAACAAGGTTGGCTTCCACCAACCCCAGTCTTGTGTAATTCGACAACCAGCATGAGATGTCGGCATATATCCTACTTGACGCTAATTTCAGAGATAATATAATATTAGATACATGTTATTACTGACAAAGGAATTTATCAGTTACCGTGGACTGGCATGTTCCAAAGAATAAGTAGCGTGCTGATCGCTGACTCATATTTAATTCTTCCTCGCAAAAGCAACTTGATAACTCCAACAATTGTCTTTTTTCTCATTTCAATTTCCTTCACCAGGTAGGCATATAAGTTTAAAAATTCAAACATTCAAGTGTGGCATAAAAATAATAAGTAGGCTTACCGAGATATTGAGCAAATATACCAGAACAGTTTTCAGAGGTGTTAATATATTAAACTCAACCACTAATTCCTTCAACATTGGAATCTTCTGAATAGTGTTAGTTATTGGATCACCTATTGAAAAAAATTAAAGCTATATTGCTGAGGAGAGGACTTAACAAGAAAGTACAACACACTTGCCTGCAAAGAATTCAAGCCCATAATGAACTAATAAGTCAAATATACATCCGGACAAATGCTGCTTGACGACAGGAGATCCGTAACAAAGATTCTATTACAAAAATATATAAAATCTGTAACAGTCCATACGCTCAAAATTTCTAATTAAATATACGTACAGTAATGCAGGAGACCATAGTCGACATAGCCACATTCTCAAAAGAGAATCCAATAAGGGTTGCCATTTCTAGAAATCTTGAACGAACTATCTCACTTTTAGACTTGAAACATAAATTAAGTAATATATTTTTTTAAAATTATTCTGCAAAGCCGCTGTTCCTAATGCCTAGAATTACTTACATTTAAAGCGGCTTCACCGTACAGTTCCATGAATTTTAGTAGCTTTCCAGAAGCCTTTCCTTTCGCTCGCAAATAAGTTAGAACGGCGCAGAACCCCAACTCTAGTGCGGAATCAGGATACTCGTCAGATTCATCTACATCTTCATCGACAATAACCTGATTCTTATCTCGTTCACTCCCACGGCTATTAGGATTTAACCCTAGCTTTTGTCGGTACAGGCACATCAATTTTTCTCTGCTTTGAATGGCCGCATCTAAATCCCGGATCCGCTGCAAGTCCCCTTCCTCTTTAGCATCCTCCATTTGTAGTACCATCTCATAACGCTCGTGAACGAGTTGCCCCATCTGTTCCAGGTGAAAAATGCACATTGTATGTATTATATTCTGTATGTATCGGTTATAAACCGAAGCTTAAAAATTTAGACAACACCAATTATCACATCCATGCTAACCTTTCGTTTCAATAGGATAATTGCTTCACTGGTAAGCGCTGTTTTGTCTTTCTCAACTTCAAGCGGCGAAACTATACCGCTACTCTTGCAGGCGCTCCTGGCCCCATTCATAATTTCTTTAACGAGCTTTAAAAACTCTGTGTCGGAGTTGGAAACTTGAGCTTGTTGGTAAATTCGAACTACAAACTGCACATGTTTTGGCTGTAGAAATCTGTAAGCAGCCAGAGCTCGCAGCAGGTCTAGAAGTACATACCTAATACGTACGTAAACAATGTTATTAGGGTTTTTAAAGTGATTTTGTCATTCAATCTAAAATCTAGAATATTCTATACGCACATGCACTTTCTATAGCATCTTTAATATGAACTTCAAAGTATTACCTTCCTCCTTCTTCCACAGGTATCTGGAGAGCAATCATCAGAAGTTGACAAAGGATAAATTCGTCACAAGACGTATTCTTGGCCATGTCAATAAACCTATAAACAGACAATAGCCATATAATTCACAGACAGGTAACCCGTCCCGGAACTATCCAAATTTAAAGTATGTTGAGCGCTTACTGTATTATGTAGGAATACATTTTAGTAATTTCTGGCATAACTTGCAGGGAGTAGTCCGATTCTGCAAATTTCTCTACTAAGTATCGCCAAAAGAACGCCGATTCGTCAGAAAGTCCATCCATTGGAATAATTTTATCAGAAAAAGACTTCCAGTCAACTTTTTCATATGTAGAATGCTCAGTACCGCTGAAAGGAGAAGAGTTTGTTGATTATGTTTGTTATATTTACTAACAAAACAAACAATAAGCTTATTTTCATACGGGAAAAGCGTGTCCAACGCAAGCTCCGCAGCCTGCCTTTGACGGTCAAGAATGAAGTAACGAAGAAAATCTATTACGAAGTACGAGCTCTGCTTAAACCAACCCCATATTAGTGCATCCGTAGCTCGTCTAATGGGACCTAGAATTGTGCAATAAATGTATTTATTTAGTTAAATAAATTTGCAAAGCCCAAAAAGCATTTAAACGGAAGACTCGGAACACAAAACCTTTACTTGGCAAATCGTAAGTCGTAAGTGGAAAAGTGCAGGATTACAACATGATCTAAGCAGACAATCAGCCACAACACTTGATGTCTTATTTTGGTGATATGATTCTGCAAATTTCTGTGTATAAACACAGAATGTTATCCAACGTTATCATTATGCGTTGATTTTTTACTAGACTTTAAAAATGTGTTTTCCAATTCAATGCTAGCATTGGGCATGTTCAAAAACCTGCCCTAATCATCACCCAACTTTTATCTAAAACTGTGATGCCTTTGAATAAGGTCTAGGTTTGAAAGAGTAAACTTGCATATGCATTCGGCGATAACGTATTATATTTTGATTACCGCTTTTATCCTGTTTGCCACCGCAAATTAGAAAATGTAGATCCTTTGAATCCAGTCTAGATATTGGAACCTTTTCCAACGCAGCGAACCCCGCCAGACGCACAACTTCTTGCTTATCTCGAATTATGCCCAAGAGGCTGTCTTTGTCCCCAGTAAAAAAAGTCATGCTTTGAGCAACTGTTTTACGAACCCCAGTATTAGGATCAAACTTCAGATGATGTAATAGACCTGGAAGCAAAATAACACACATTCAGCGTTGGCAATTAACAAGTAAGCAAACAATTTTATCCTATCTTGACACCACACCAAATGGTTTCGTGCTGGCAGAATTAATTTAGTATTATGAGCCTAAAACAACTTACGTTCTGTTACATAACACGGATTTCTACCACTCAAATCCTGCAAGTGAGCCAGAGCTTGGACTGCTTCGGATCGAACTTCCGGTGATTTATCCTGAACAATAATTTTTTTTAATTTGAAATGTTATAATGAAGCTATCAAACTTGGATAGAACAAAAGCAAATTTACAAACTTACAACTAAACGATGAAATAATGCATTCTTCAAGTTATTCTTAAGTTTGCAATCCAGCCTGCCACTGACAAGCATAACTGATCTAAGTATGTGCTGAATGGTTTCCACAAGACGAGCTCGCACAAGTGGATTCTTGTCGCTATGATACTGAAACAGTAATATTGACACAGAAAGAGGTTATGCTCGTGCTTAATTTCAAAAATTTAACAAACCCGTTTACCTTAAGAAAGAGTCTAATCGTTCTTGTACGAATTCCGGTAAGAATTTCTTGCCCGAATTCACTTTCTTCTCCCCGAAGTGCGCCGTCTAGAACTGTCAGGAGCGAGTGGTAAAACTTTATGACTCTGCTATTGTATTCTGAAGTCGGATTGCTGAATGGGACAATCATCACTTTGAAAAGGACTTCAACAAACACCTTGTGATCGCTCTGGAAAGTAAATACAACATAATAGTAAAAGAATTCAAGTTACCCTAAAGGAGTCGAGACTCTACAGTATGAGTAACAGTGGCGTGTACTTTGTAAAACAAAATTACCCGTTTATACAAGTTAGTAGACTCTTCCGTAATGTTGGGCTGGTAGTCGCTGGATTCTTGGATCCTTAGAAACATTGATATGAATTTGTCCTGCAAAACTTTTCTGTCGCTTTTACTATTACCCAACATCGTAACATTTTTTTTGCTCACTACCTGAAATTATAAACAAAATTACACATAAAGCACTGGGGTAAATAAAGTCTAGTTAAACTAAATTGACTCTAATATACATCAGTCAGGCCTTGTAATTAAAGTCTGGTGGTCGTGTTGAAATTGGACGTCAGACGTACCGTTAAAGGTGATAACGAAGGCATTGTTTCGGTTGACAGGAAATAACTAGCGCACTCCTTGTACCTAGCAGTGAAATATCTTTCTGGAGTCTTTGAAAGACGAATGTTTGTATGAACTGGGCGCCGGGATTCCAACCGCCAATTCTACTGACTGGCTTTAGCAAAGGGCGCAAGAACATCACACTATTCACTCATTGCATTCTTGGAATGAGTGTCATTGAAAAAACGCCAAGTTCAACTTTGAGGAGAGCGGTTTTGAGAGACAAGAAATAAGTAAAAAAATTATGAAATGATACATTTGAATATTTAAAATTATGCTTTTTCAAAACGTGATATTTTTTGCCCATCCCTGCATTTGTAGAATCCCTGAGGCGGCATGTGCAATAAATCTATTTTTCCTACTGTAATCGTTGAATTGTTTAAGAAATTAAGAAAAACGATGGAAGCTAGGACTAAATGGGAACCGAACGGGAAGGAAATCCTTTAAAATATGAGCACGTCTTAACGGGGATTTATAAAACCTTAATTCACATGAGTCCGGCTAATTGAATTCGGTTGAAACATCAAAATCAAACTCTAAGAGACGTCATACGAATATCAAACAAATGAAACCCTTTCCCTTTTTAAGAAATAATTTGATATGAATTCTTTCAAATTCCTTGGTCGAATCCAACCTATTTTGTGCTATTAGTATTTTCTTAATGAAACATGAGAACCACTAAACATACAGAAGTCGATTCGAGAGCCAACGAAGTTCTTAGTAGGGCTAATTTATTTTGCAGGTTGTAGGGCTCATCGCTCATGGAAGAAAATCCCAAATTGAAATTCCGCATAAAATTAACATTAAGCGTAAAGAGATTTTGTCACTTACTTCCAAAGAAGAATTGAGCTGGTCCCGACGCCTACCCATCTTGAGATCTGAATCAGAAATTAATCACACAAAACTTGAGATTGTGTGTTCGTTATAGCGTTGCGTGTTGCTGGGTGGGGAATGAAGGTAGGAAGAATAGGATTCAAGATGTCTTCGATTTGGGAAGTGGGGCCAGTGGGACAGCATGGTCTTTCCTACACCTTACAGAAGAGCACAGCCTATGGAGGGGGATCCGTAGCAAAACTCTTGTTAGGAATAGCAATTTTTTCCGAAAAATTTCTGACGTTATAAACTTCCTGACGTTGCAAATTTCCTGACTTCAAAAAAATTCTTGACGTTGTAAAATTTCCTGACGTCAGGAATAATCCTGACGTTGAAACTTCCTAAAAGTGAAAGGAGAAACGCGACATGCTGTGTTGCCGAGTAGTGGGAAGTGGGAAATACGAGTGCGTACCTGCATACATACGCATAGCATTGCCCGTTCGCACACACATCGCCAACCGGCAACACAGCACGTCGCGTTACTCCTTTCACTTTTAGAAAGTTTCAACGCCAGGAATTTTTCTGACGTAAGGAAATTTCCAACTTCAGGAATTTTTGTGACCTCGGAATTTTTCTGAAGTCAGGATTTTTCCTGACGTCAGAAATTTTTCTGACGTCGAAAATATTGCCATTCCTGAGAAGAGTTTTGCTGGCACAGTTAGTTACCCCCCCATACCACCCTAAACTGCAGACGCGGATCCAACGCCACGCCAAACGGAAAGTTTCAGGTTTGGCTTCTGATGTCCTCAAGAGTAAAGTTGTAGGATTTTGCCCGTTATCTTTTGTCTACCACTACGAGATTGTAGTGAAATGCCATGTAAGAATTTTTTTAAATTTACAAACTAGACTTATGAAGTTTGAGATAATTTTTACTGCTCAACCTTATGGTTGGTGCAGCATTAATCTGTTTTGTATTTTACGAATTGCGACTGCATCTGAAATATAAATGTGATTTGGTGATTAGCTATTAGAATCTTAAGGAATTATTGAATGCGAGTTTCACAAACGTTTTGCATGGCGATTTGCAGGGAGAGAAGACCAAAGATGCCCGACCTGCGGACCAAGAGACCAAGCCAAAGCAAAGTTGTGGCAGAAGGTTCATAAACTAATCGAAGAACACCACCGCAATCCGTTTTCCCCGATAACTGGTCGTGTCCAGACAAGTTATTGGGAAAACGGCCACGGCAAGTTATCGGGAAAACTGATTGCGATTGCTTCGGAATACTCGAAGGCCGTATATATGGACAAGCATCTTCTTGGAATCCATGAAA
>JAAXYW010001442.1:0-21503 GCA_036851895.1 Orthonychiurus folsomi | reverse complement strand
TTTGGAATTGTAATTCGTAATCCGATGGCTGATCAAAATGTCAGCATAGTAATCTGTATTCTCAAGCATGTGGCTCCCTACCACTACCACTCCGCAATTCTGCCAACTACATTTAGGGCAAAATACTTCTGAATGTAATATTTCAATTATTGACATTTTTCAGATTCCTTGGCTGAAGAAATTGTGGTGGCCCTTCAAATGACTTTCCTATCAAACCGCCTGCGCCTGGCCTTACAACTTGATAGAAATGAATTTGAATGACGAAATAAATGACTTCTTACACGACCGCATTCATGATGCCGACGCCCAGGGATTGAATTGAATTCAAAGCAGAATTTGCAGCCGTCACAAACCTAGTCAGTCACAATGAAATTCAAACTGAGTGAATATTTACCGTCGAATCCAGACGCTCTCAAACAAGACGCCCTTATCATCTTTAATAAATTGATCCGAACAAAAAACCCAGCATCTTTCCAAGAGGATCCAATTCACGGAGAGAGAAAAGATCAGGGATCACTTCAAGTGAGTACAGCCTTTCCTTCTTATGAATAATTCAGGTCGTGGTCGCATGTAAGCAAGTAGAAGAGTCGGCGTTTTTTCATTGCTTGCAAAAATGAAAGTGTTTTGGTTCCAGAAGAGACTCGAAGTAAAGTGGGTTGCTCAATTCTGAAATGAAAGTTGAAGTTGAAGGGCACAGGCAGAGAGAGGAGTCCACAGACTTTAATTTCACAGGAATGCCTTGGGTTCGAAAGTAATGAAAGGTCCCAGCGGATTTTACATGCATCATTCCTTTTTTGAAACCCTCAAAGCAAATTCATTAAATCCGGGACTTAATACAACACATTTTATGCAACAATAACATTTCAGAAGTTGTTAGATGTGAAGTGGGTCACATGCAAGCAAATAATAACTTAAACCCAGCATAATTTCCCTAGGCAGACAATAACTATGTCATTTAGCATTTCAGAATTTCCAAGCAACGAATCAGGTGGCATTCATACGTTTTCGCAGTTTTGTCGCAAATCTTCCTGTATCCTTGCTGTTTTGCTTGCTTGACGACTCTGTCTAATGTCTGTGTGAATCCTCAACGGGCCCAATAATTTTTACCCGGACTCACATTAAGTGATACGTTTGTTTACCGACGTCACCGAGATCATTTTAATGGGGGGCCTTTGGGAATTCCTATTTGTTGGAAACACTGGGCTGGAAGAAAGTAGTTAACAGAATTACAATGCCTCCGAGCCTAACGCATCAACAGAACAATTTTGTGTAGTGTTTTTGTGATCCATTCAGTGGGCTACGTACATCCACATTTAGAGGAGTCCCGGGACTGATACAACACATTTCAGTTTACCATATTTTATATAAAGTTGCTGATTTCCTGCTCAGGACAAACAAACATCTCAATTTTAAGATAATATTGCTTTTCCTGCCCTCAAGCAAAAAATTATTGCAGTCCCGTGCTGCACGGCCCCATTTTATTACAATGTTTAAATTATTTTAGCGTTTCTAATTAGCAAGCCGGATAAGAATAAGCATTTGCTTTTGCCCTCTGGGTGGGTGCAAGATAATTCGACATTCCGTAGTACTCAGCTCATAATGAACCGACTCTTTAGTTTTCGGTGACTGTGGCTGTGACTGTGTGACTTGTCAAATTTGTGTCCTGGTTGCTGTTAGTTTAGGATTTCCAGTGCTTCCCATTCACAAAATTCAGCAAATAAAGCAAGAACAGAGTGAACAAGGGTAAAAGTTTTGCTTCAGCTTGACAGGATCAAGTCTGATATGGGAAAGCCGAGGATCCAAGGGCATTACTTTTCTCACATGTCCATTTACTTTGATCACGGAGCTTTGCAAACATCAAACCTAAATCCAAGTGGATGATGTATTCCGTCAAGCTTTTAATTCTGTGCGTGTGCTGGATTTCCCTCCGTACCTAAAGTTAGATCAAACAAAACTTTCTCTCAAATTCCTATCGTGTGCGGTGCACGGTACGTACGCCGTCAAATTGAACGATTACTCTCGCCATGCAAAATATTAATACAAAAATGTTATGCTTCGTGTGGACCAGATCCAACAGCCCTGGAGCTCATGGGTTTTGTGTTGGGGTTTTTGGTTCTTTTCAGAGCTTCCTTCGCAATTTAAACTCCTCACACCACAACGTCACTCCCTCGGATTACATCCCGTAGGGTCAAAGTGTGGGCGGACGCATGGATTATTTTGGAATTTAGGGTAAATGCTGCTAGAGAGAAAATTCTTGGAACATTGAACGCCTGCCTAGCATCAAACAGTGTCACATTGACGTTTTCCCATGGACACTGTTACTCAGTGGGTTAAAATTACCCGCCAAAATTTAATACCATACATTACACGCATAAATGACCGACCGTAATTTGTTTTTATAATTCCTCGCATTCAAATTGACGAAATTTTGACGCTTCAATGAATACATATATTAGCAATGGTTTGAATAGCCAATTCCGTATTTAATTGTAATTATTTACCATTCCAGAAATGTTTAACGACGCTGGACTTGACTTCTTTGGGTGTGGGGAGTTGCGTGGGTGACTGGAATGTATTTAGTTTCCGGGATGGTGGCTCGTACAGTGGCTGGACCGGGTGTCATCCTTTCCTTCATAATTGCAGCCATCGCATCGATTTTTTCGGGTAAGCCCAACTGACAAATGTTTTCAAGTGCTGTTCCAGAATTTCTTTCCTTTTGTTCCTCATCCGTCCAGTACACCACAATTTCAAGCTAAACCTTATCATCCTTTCTCACAACTATTGTATTGCATTTGTGAATGTCTGCATTTTGAGAAGCGGAAACATTTCATGTCAGCGACGGCGGTCGCGGGGGATTTCCAACGGAAACCAAGGCCGAGGCAGAGACGCTGGAAATCCTGGGCTAATAAATAAATCACGGTCAGGTCAAAACATGATGTACATGGTTGGATGAATGGAGCGCGAGCGGGATTCTCACCGAATTTCTGCTTTTGCTTTTTCATCTTGTGGTTGGTTACTTTTGCTTGTGGGAGCGAGAGGAAAGGAGTATGAAATTATTCTGAGTCCAAAATACAAAACGCGATATTTATTAGCTGTAGGAGCAGTGGCTGCGATTTGCCTTGGGAGAAAAAGTACTTGGAAAGCTGGCCTACCGTTCTAATTTGCATTTTAGGAGAAGTTTGTTCCGTTTAGTAACATTTTTTTGCGCCTGAAATGATTAATGAATGCGGTTCACTTGGGGTTTCCTCCACTTTATTTCCGGTTACGAATTTGGACTGAATATTTAAGATTCCATGCAAGTAATTGTATTTATCTCAATCTATAACATAATTGGCTTCAGGTTTGATTTTTGGTCAACACAGTTAACAGTATAAAATTTTGAAGCTCAACTTCAATTAATTGGCACTTCTGATATCCTAATAACAATTTGTTTGTGCAAATCCTTCCAATTTATCCGAAGTTATTCCAGAGTAAGTGGTAACTTTTTGAACCAGTGATTGCTCCAACTTTGCGTCCATTGCCCGAGTACGACTCATGATAAACCAAATTGGGTTCGGCTCTGTTTTTCCATCTTCCATATCCACACAGCTATGGAAAAGCGCATAAGAATGACCTTCATCGGTTTCCACTACCATGGATGGCATACTGACTGCAATTAAAATTACAAATAACGTTTTATTAATAATCATCGGACCATATACGCTCCAAACTCCACAGTTGAGTTGAATTAACACAAACTTAAATCCATATATTTTTAATTGAATTACTTACACCCAAATAAATTGATAGTCCATAAGTTATCCACGAGCCCATCACCCAAATGGGTTACATTAGCTGATCCGCCGTGGTGGAATTGAATAGAGCCGTTTATGCGTTGACTAAGCATTTAGACAATTGAAATTAGCATAAATTCCAATATTTGAAGAATACAAAAAATGTAAGGTACATATAACTTACTGAAATAGGAGATTCACAACTGAACTTTTATTTGCTTCCGTGGCCGTGGTGTCATTCGAGGATTCCATCCAATAAGTGTCACTCACACAATCCACATCCATTTTGGGCCCATGATCGCAAGGGGTCCCCCTCAAAGCAAACCACGTACCCAAGTATTTGTTGAGTGGGATCGGTTTTAATTTTGGTAACTTTGGAGTTGGACATTTGGTGAATGGATATTTGAAATCCTCAGGGTCAGGGTCAGCGGCAAGGCAAATCCCTGCTAATAGTGCAGTAGCCACTGTTAACACGGCAATAACTTCAAAATATTTCATTGTTGAAGGATTTTGAGACAAGTTGTGTTAAATTATATTTTTGGATGAATTATGATGATTGTTTCTGCTGGGAAATAATAGGACTGGAGAATCATAGTTTGGTCGTCTCTTTTATATGAGGAATTTCCCCATTGTTTGCCGGCTTGACCAGCACTGTCCAATCCCTCCTCTTTGCGTGCACATGTGTTTTTTGGCAAGTAAAAGCAAACAGTAAAAAATCAAGGCTACGGCTGGACAGGCAAATACACGGATTTGCACAGCAAGGGATTCCACTTCACATGTATCGACAGGTTTCAACATGTTAGATCATGAACTGACTCATCACATTTTGAAGGTTATACACGCACAAGTTGAAACCTGTCACTATTTACCCAGCTCATATACACTTAATTATTGTTTAGCTCCTTTGCAAGTTCATTTCAATAACAAATGTAATCAATTCATGCACCTCAGTCAGTTTTGTACTTGTTATGAGACAAGAAAAAGGTGTGTATAGAGTACATGTGCATAAGTGCGTTGCTACATAAAAAAACGCATGAATATGTTTAGCATAATAAAACTAACCAAAAAATGTAAATTTTTGGCAAAAATGACCTCCTGTCCCATTCCTCATCGGCTGGTTAAAATGATTTTCCGTTTGACTCAACCAGCTGTGAATCCCTACACGGGTATTTGAGGGAGACATTGAACGATTCCTTTCAACGCTTCGCTTCCTTTTATATGGCATAAATGAAATATGATTTCCCATTAACCCGCAACTTCTCCAGCACAGTATATTTTTTGAAATAGAGAATCGAACACTTTGGCGTTGGTCCTGAATGCCTTCACGATCAGGATTCTTTTTTTCTGTAACCACCGCACCACACACTTTTGACCTTTACTAAGATGGGCCTTTTTTGTCTCCTGTTGTTTGCCATGTGGAAGATGGGGAATTCCGCCATTAGAGGCTGACAAAACATTTAACTGCAGGCGATGCTGCCAGGTGCAGTATACGCGAAAATGAACCAGGCAATTTTGATGCATCTGAGAATTGTTTTACGTTATCACAAAAATAAATAAAACTCTGAAGCAGGATTGAAGTGATCGGATAATTTTTATTTAAAATTCTGGGATACGGATAACGTAAAATGCAGTATTTCCAAGAGAGATTTGAGTTGGGTTTCCGCACCAAGAAACACAGATGAAAAGGATTTTTATGTTGAAATCCCTTACACAATATATAAAATGCATATTTGAGACGGAGGGAGGGGAGCCCTGCCGCAGCCATGAATCCAAGTGCTCGTCTTCGTCTCGTCGTCGTCCCTCGAGATAAAATTTGAAAATATATTTTATTTCCCAAACTTGTGTCACAACGCGCCGCGCCGGGGGGGAAACCCAGCATGGGACTGGGTGAAATGGGGATATTATTTTATGCCGTGGTTGATCTGGAATTTAGATCCCATTTCCTTTCCCATTTTTCGGTGAGAGGAAAAGTAAATTCCCAANGTGAAATGGGGATATTATTTTATGCCGTGGTTGATCTGGAATTTAGATCCCATTTCCTTTCCCATTTTTCGGTGAGAGGAAAAGTAAATTCCCAAACTTCACGCTCCTTTGGGAGCAAGGCATTGGAAAAACCATAGTAAAAAAATGACTCAAGCCTTCAGCAGTCAGCCCAACGCGCTGAGGAGCCGAGCGGTCAACCTGGATTACGAACACGCAACAAAATAGTAAAAAAAAGATTGGCGGATACGTAAAAAATGGTAGTCTTGGAGCTTGAATTTGTTGTAAACTACATACATTTGGCAGCGTGAAATATGAATTGTATTTGTGGATTTTGCGTATGTATATTGCCATTGTTATTTCTGGTGTATGCAAGAGCACGGCAGGAAAGGTGGGCTGAACCTGTTTGTCTTTATTACATGTTTTTTCTATGCAAAATGGAAACGTAATTATAACTGTCCAATGCTCAAAGATAACACGGACTCGTTTTTAATGCGACTTTGTGTTTATTTTAGGAATGGGTATAGCTTCTGGGCGTGATTGCTGATATCAATCAATTCGGAACTATGTTTAACTTGGCTCCTCCTCAAGCCTTAACGCAACACATCAATTAGGTCATCCTGCTGGGAGTTGGTACTAGAAAAGCTGGTCAGTTTTTCGGGGAATAACCCCGCCCTGGATTGTACGTCAATCCTACAGAAGAATTTACAAAATTTGTGCAAAACCCATAAATTCTTCCATCTGAACGGATGGAATGGAAGTGTTTTCGCGTGTGCCGTGCGTGCGTCGCGTGAGTCCAGATAAACATTACCCGCGAATCATGTTATGGGTGTAGTACATCGCGGCGCGGCCGACGCAGACCTGTTGGTTTTGCAAAAAAAACTGGTACAGAAGTGGTTAAAGACCCACCCAAACCCGACTACCCACTCCTGAGACTTCGGAGAATTAACACCTATGCGACTGCCGTTGAACTTTAATTGTGATGTGCGACCAATAAATTAAACTTGGAGAAATTACTAGAAAAAGGATTTAAAATACTAAATTTAAATGACTTTCAAATGTGAACGTTGTGCATGAAATTTGAACACAGCAATTCCACGAGAAAATGACATTTCGGTTTAATATTTCCAGTTCCCAATGAAGATGAATATTCCCTTTTACTTTCTTAGATTGTGCACAAATGATGGAAATGTTCCGCTAATGAGTAAACGATGATAAGAAGTTTCCACCCAAGAAAGTTTTCCACTCCTGAGACTTCGGAGAATTAACACCTATGCGACTGCCGTTGAACTTTAATTGTGATGTGCGACCAATAAATTAAACTTGGAGAAATTACTAGAAACAGGATTTAAAAAACTAAATTTAAATGACTTTAAAATGTGAACGTTGTGCATGAAATTTGAACACAGCAATTCCACGAGAAAATGACATTTCGGTTTAATATTTCCAGTTCCCAAGGAAGATGAATATTCCCTTTTACTTTCTTAGATTGTGCACAAATGATGGAAATGTTCCGCTAATGAGTAAACGATGATAAGAAGTTTCCACCCAAGAAAGTTTGTTGAATTTCCTCGTTTCATTCTGTTTTCTTTGTTTAATGGCCATTTCTCGTTTGCGTAGGTTTGAATTGGATAAGATCTTCCTCCCGTGGATTCCTTTGCAAATTCCTTAACCACACAGTCCTAGCCTAGCAGTGGAGTGGCACGCGCCGCCATTCATTTCTTTTTAATAAAGATCCCCTTCATGTTCCGTCCTCATTTTTAGGTTTTATAGCCGGGTATTTCGTTTCCTTTTCCGTAGAGGCTAATGATTTCTTATTAAAACTTGAGGAGTGAACGGAATCCTAACACTAATTACAACAACGGAATCATTCCTTTTTTTTAAATTAGAATTTAAGTTGAAGCGGGCTTGGTTCCTCCGTGGAATCGATTTTAATTCCTCAACTCCTTTTTATTTCAGGTGCTTGTTATGCGGAATTCGGCGTTCGCGTTCCACACACAACGGGCTCCGCTTACATGTACTCTTATGTGACGGTGGGTGAATTCATTGCCTTCATCATTGGGTGGAATATGGTTTTGGAGTACTTGATTGGGACTTCGGCCTGTGTAAGAAAATATATCCGTTTTTTGTTTTTTCATGCTTTTTTGAAGGATGATAGATTGTTTTTTGTGTGTTTGCTTTGCAGGCGTTGCGCTCTTAGCGCTTGCTTCGATGCGATCAGTTCTGGTGCTATCACTACAAAATTTGCAGATTCAATAGGAACTGTATATGGTAAGTTACAAAGACATCCAAAAATTAAATAAATTTTATAAGTAATGTATGTATCTTTTTAGTTCAAATTTGCCTTCCAGCTTGAGAGTTATTCGTGTGATCATTTTTTCAATGTCATTTGCAGGGAGGCCTCCGGATATTCTGGCATTTGTGATTACTATTCTAATGATGTTCGTATTGATTGCCGGAGTTCAGAAATCCCTACTCTTCAACAATGTACTCAATGCGATCAATTTGGCGACCTGGGTTTTTGTTATGGTTGCTGGCCTTTTTTATATCGACTTCTCCAACTGGACTGACTACGGTGGCTTTCTGCCCTTCGGTTGGTCTGGGGTAAATAATCCGATGCCCAATTTGAATTCATTCACTTTTGTCTATTTAAATTTACTACAACTTTTTCTATTTGCAGGTGTTGACAGGAGCGGCTACTTGTTTTTATGCATTTATTGGATTTGATATTATTGCAACGACGGGTGAAGAGGCGACCAATCCAAAGAAGTCAATTCCATTAGCTATAGTTTCCAGTTTAGTTGTAATTCTTGTGGCATACGTCACTTCCTCCATGATACTCACACTTGTTGGTAATTGCACTTAAGTTCTACAAAATTTGACTGCCTTTTCACAAGACATTTTAATGACCTTTAATTAAAACTTCTTTTCAGTTCCCTACGACGAAGTCGTTGTTGACTCCGGCCTCGTGGAAATGTTTGGCCAAGTGGGGGCCAATAAATGTCAATATGTTGTGGCTATTGGAGCCTTGGCTGGCCTTACTGTCTCCATGTTCGGTTCCATGTTTCCCATGCCTAGAATTACTTATGCGATGGCGAAGGATGGACTCATATTCACGTAAAACACTAAATGTTTTGAACCTGTCAATCGTTTACATACAATTAATTATATATTTCTTTTAAATCTTAGGCGGCTTTCAGAAATATGGCCTCGGACTGGAACTCCAGCACTCGCCACCGTGGTTTTGGGAGGGTTGGCCGCTTTTGCGGCCCTTATTATTCGGTTGGAAGTTCTTGTCGAAATGATGTCTATAGGTAACATTGCCGGTTTTCTAAACATAAATTAATACATAATTTAGAATGGATCCAACCTTTGACTATTTACATAGGAACACTACTTGCATACACTCTGGTCTCCACCTGCGTTCTACTCCTCAGATACCAGCCCACATCCACGACCCTCATTGATTTGTTGCCGGAGTCAATGAGGACTCCAGTTCCTGGGACACCCATTGGCGGGACACCAATGACAACTACACCAACGAAGGAGTACGGAACTGCGAGTTCTTTATTCCCAGGCCAAGATGCCTTCCGAGGTTATCACAATGGACCTCAGTCCCAAACCCCACGACTCAGTCTCTCTCTTGGTGGTGGACAAAATTTTGCGAGTACGACCGGTGGACCGGTTTTAGTTCGAAAAGTGACACGAACTTCTCCTGACTCTGATGACACAGACACGATTGGGGATGCTGAGGCGGACGATGCATTCCTCATGGATAGAAATGAATCTTCCAGATACTATGGTTCAGTTCATGCAGCCTCTTCCCCCAGGATGAGCCGTTGGGAAACACAGATGAGGTAACAGAATTAATTATTTTGGTACTATTTGGATTGAAGAAATACATACATATGAATTAATACATTGGATGTACATTCCAGAGTCCTTCAGTATTTGTGTCCGAAATTACTTCCGTGGCAAGAGCCGGGTCCAGCAACGGAGGAAAGTGGACGATTTGTAACAAAATTAGTTGGGATCCTTTTCCTTCAAATCCTAGTTTTTGACTTGATGCTGGTTGCCGTCGTTGGGAGTTCCGGCTTTGGAGCCAATCTACTCATCTTCCTCCTCGTCCTCCTCTTCGTGGGAATTGTTTTGGTTCTTCTGTTGATCTCTAGGAAGCCACAAAACAAGTGAGTCCAGTAAAGTGCAAAGTCCATTAATGTACGTGTGGGAGTGAAATGTGGATGTCTGGCTGTCTGGACAGTCTGGAGATAAAAACTAAAATGTGATAAATCAAACTGACACTGGGGTAGGCACACATCTCTCTCCGACTGGCCGCTTCCATTTCTAACACTGCACTCTGTCCGAGACTGACATTTCCATCGTCAATTTCGAAAATGGATTGTACTGTCCTTTCCATTTGTCTGTCGAAATGGAAGTTGACATTCAGTTGAGATTTTAAGGGCTGTCTTTTATGTGTGGATGTGGAACAGAATTGCACTCAAACAATTTTATTATTGATAATTTTTTTTCAGGAAAGGACTGATGTTTACAACGCCTGGACTTCCCTTCGTTCCCGCCATTGCTGTGATGGTGAATTTTTACCTCATTCTCAAGTTGCACATCTTTACACTTGTTAGATTCACCATCTGGATGATATTAGGTAATTATAATCTGTGTATAATGTATATTAAGCATTTTTGGATTTTAAATTAATGCAAATTTCGTATCTTGCCAGGTATGATTATGTACTTCAAGTATGGGATCAAGAACAGTAGTTTGGAAGTTCAAGAGGATGTAGCCGTGGAACTGACTGTCGCAGGTGGGAGTCCATCATCCGAATCCGTTTCTGGGATCAAAACGACGAGTCTCAATCGATAGAAATTTACCCTTATAAATACTTTAAGCTTCTTAATTCAAGCTGAATAATCCTAACTAATGTGTTGTAAAACTTCTTAAAATATTTTTGATTGGAAAATCAAATCGACTTTGGAAGACTGTTGTGTTAAGTTTGTGACTATTTACGTGGACCAGTTCTGATTAGGTTAAGGTTATAACTTGAAATTTTGTAATCTTCATTTAATTGACAGAAAGACAGTGGCTAAATTAGTATTGGTCGGTTTGTATTCTTCTGTTGAATTTCTTGAAATAAGCAATTGGTCAGGCAGAGCAAACTTTACATTTACATTGACACTTCGAAGCCGCTAACCCAAAACCAAATTACATAAAAATTGGTATTTGTTTATCGAATTTAATTAACTGCCTGCAATTACTTACATTCTGCAATTTGTATAATACGTGGCAACTCCTTCTCCCTTCATTCTCTTATGAGAAAGAAATATAAATCTGATGTTCTGTTAGATGAGGGAAACTCCATAAAATTATAATAGGTATACAATATTTTTAAACATAATTAGCCTATTTATTTTCAAGCACACTTGAATGTTAATTAATTACTCTTGCCAATTTACCTTGTGATGATTCAAATGTTGATTCATTCATATTTCTGCACAGATCTCTCGATCTGTATTTGACTGGATTAAGTAACACTTTTGGACTGTATATTTTGGGTACCATTGTTTCTCCATATCATATTTACATTAAATGCTCAATTGTTTGCCAGAACGTTGTGTTATTGTAAAAACCAGTTGCTTGTGTTAGCCAGTACCATTTCGCTTTAAAGTTGATTACATCCTGGAACGAGAAAATTTGCGGGGTTTACTTTAATTAAATTGTGATGTCCTAGTGATCCGGTAGTACAGTAGTCGCTAATGCTAGATTTCATTGCGGAATTCAGGCCGATTGCTATTTGCCAAACTGAATCCGATAGGCGTAGGCCAAATCCTGGCTGGCTTCATTCTTGAATGTGTGTACTTAAATTGGTAACTGAGTAAGGAAACTGAGTGAATGCTTTTTGGAACTATTTCACATATGATTCTAGCTAAATGTGTCTAGTTAATGTATTACCTCTGAATGTACCTCTTCGTGTTTTTATTCTTCTTTCCGTCCCTGACCCCCCAAAGCTCTTATGTATTCTTAAATCTATAAATCTGTGTTCGATATGAATTATAACATGACTATAAAGTCTACCGGTGAAAAGGTGGTAAGGTTTATCGTGTTTATAATTATATTTAAATTCCGACATTTCGGAGTTTGGCCATTTGTGATCTAAACTACTGTGGTTGATAATTTAACATATGCATCTTCACTGCGCTGGTGTGCTAAGTGCTATAGTTTACAGTACTGTAAAATAGCAATGATTACAATAGTTTTCTGTGTTCAATAAGTTCATAGTATACTGAAGTTGAATAGTTTTAAGTAGTGTGTGTATATGTACAGTAGAGTAGACACTGGTGGTGTGCGGGGATTTGAGTTAACTCGAATAAATAAAACGACGAAATATTAAACTCACGTAGGGTTCGTGTCCAACAAGTCAATTCAGCTTCGCTAGCAATCATATTTCTACAGCGCAGCGGTAAGTTAGCAAACTCTGCTAACTTAAGCTCAGCCAGTTATACTAAATCAGAAGTTCATGAAACTGATCGACGTTTCTATTTGTCAATTATGATTTGAGTTTTATTGGAATCTAATTCTGAGTCATTATTATTCAGGTTGAGGAAAACACAAGTTCAGCGACTGAATCTACTACTCCTCACAGAATGTTTAGAATTGGAACGAGTTTCCTTGTTCGCTTTGCCCTGGAGTGCTTCCGGTAAGGATCAATTCAATTTTGCTGTCACCACCGCTGATCACCAAACTATCCTCAAACTAATGTGACAATCCAAACAATTAAGCCCAAGTCATGTTGTAATTATGAATTCAAACAATAGTTTTTATGTTCAAACTTACATGTCCTACAGCCGTTGGTTGGAATTTAAGTTTGAGTGTGTACACTTGATCGGGTCCAACCTTCCTCAGTGCATTAACTCTTTGAAAAGGACCGAATGAGTTGACTATATCCATTTTGAGTGACAAGGGCCCTGGACTCACATTGTGAAAATGAACATCCTTGATAATTTTTGATCCAACTTTGGCACTCTCAAAATTGACTACATTTGAGTCCAGAAGAACCAAGTCAGCCGTACGCATTGGACATTTCAGATTAAGTAAAAGTACTGACTCAGTCCCGACTGAGTCCTTTACTACACAAGGTATGGTGAAAGCCTGACTTCGGATAGCTGCTTTGAGTAATAATTCCCTCCTTGTTTTTGTAATTTCTAAATTCTCCATTGCCTCCGATGATCCTGAAGCCAGGAATTCCTTTTCCATTTCTTCCATTTGCTTGAGCAATTGTGCTTGTCGTTTTTGTAATCCGCGAACACTAGTTGGTGAATAGACTTTGTCGTCCTCCTCCAAGTCATCTTTAGCTTTGGTTTTTCGCTTCCCTGTCTTGGAGGCAGTGGATCCGGGCTGTTGACCAGACATTGGTGAATTCAAGGATTGAGCGGATTGCACTGATCCGGATCTGCTTCCTTTTCTTGATCTTGCGGTTTTTGACTTGCTTCCTTTTGAGACTTCACTGCCATTGGATGGACGTCTTGACGAAAGCTTTTGGCCAGTTGACTTCATGTCTTCCTCGGCCTCTTCAACTGCATTCTGATTAGAAATTATAACAATAGTATGTGTAAAAAAATTGAGGCAAGGCAACTCCAATTCCCAAGGAAATAGAAATTTTAAACGTAACTCAAAATTTCTTACCATCACTCCCAAGGACACGGCGATTTCATCTAGCTCCTTTTGAATAGGACCCAATACATCCTGGTGTTTCTTTCTGAGTATTTGAAGCTGATGGTTTCGGGCGTCGTTCTCTGATATATTTGGCGCGAATTTTACCAGCACTTTTGTGGACTGCGATGAATCAACACAAAATTAAATAGAATCAAATTGCATCGATGAATATACCAGTATCAGTTTTAATACACGAACCTTCCCCGATTCAACAACCCCCGACCTCGGTTTGATTTCAATTGGGAAGGACTCATCTACAAGAAATTCGAAAGTTGCACCATCTTGTCCTAAATGAATGCTATGAAGGCTTTTTGTTTCTGAAATAATACATCAATTAATGAAGCACACATAAAATGAACTATACAGTAGTAGTACTTATTGGCGCGATCGTAGAGAATAACTCGAGAGTAGCTGAGGATGTACTTCCATAACAAGTCGACGGGAAGCATATCCGAGAATGTGCGAGGGAAACTGGGCTACTTTTCACACTAAATTTGACTACGATCGTTTGTTCGCCTTTTTGCAAAGTGTGTATCTTGAGTTTGAGGTTATGCTCCCCTTCCATTCCTTTCGTCGGAGAAAGCAGAATAAACCACTTCTGTTCCTCGTAAGGTAGAATACTTCCGAATCCATTGTTGGGCTGAACACTGATGCACTTTAATAAATTAATAAAAGTACACGATTAGGTAGAATTCCCAAGTAAAGCAGAAGAAACACTGTTTAATTTAAGTACCTCAGGGACATCCACAAATCCAATTTGCTGAATTACATAGCTAGGATTCAGAATGGAAATTAATAAATTAATAAAAGTACACGATTAGGTAGAATTCCCAAGTAAAGCAGAAGAAACACTGTTTAATTTAAGTACCTCAGGGACATCCACAAATCCAATTTGCTGAATTACATAGCTCGGATTCAGAATGGAAATTGTCTCCTTGACAGTTTCCGTGGGTAGACAAGTGCCAAAGTCGATTTCCTTTGGGGTGATTACCAACTCTGCTTCAGTCAGCACAGCTTGAAATGTGCATTCCAGGGGTCCCGGCATTATGATAGGGAAGTCCAATTCAAAATATACAGGGAAGTCTATTATTTTCGTCTCTTTGTCGTAGAACTTTTCAATTCCTGACTGGGTAAATAGTTGGGCACTAAACACAAATATCATTGCATAAAAAAGAATGAGCCAATTTGACACAGTACAAATATCGGGGGAATCCATGTATCTCACCTTGGATGAAACTTGACGGAAAAATGTGCTGAACTGGATGCAGATAAGTGATTTTCTTTTGGATGTACTTGAATGTAGTTACGCAGTGCTGGAGGGATCTGAGCTATGACTTTTCCGGGGGTTTTGATAGCACTTGAAACGGTCACTGTTTGCTGGTAATTGAAATCTAGAAGACAAAAGCTCACAAAATAAAATGATCCGAAAGGCTTTATTGCTGTACTGTACCAAGAACGCAAATTTTCAAGTTTGTGTGCTGAGGATCAATCGTTATTGGAATTTCTATCCCGTTCCCCTCTAGTTCCAAAAGGAGCTGAAAAATGGTGAGAAATTGTAAGTACTATACAGTGCCATTGTCATTCTTGTAGCTGCTCCACCAATCCCAAAAGCCATTCGAGTAAATTACTTCAACACTATCAGCACAACTTACAGGTTCAACTTCAGGATCATCAAATTGAATTTCATAGGATGAAAAGAATTTGCCGATGTGTGGTGGATGAAAATGAACTTTGAGATGTACGAAGTCCCCAGGTTCCAAAACAGTTTGATTCTCATCAACGTACACGACGAATGGACTCTCCGTTGCATACTGCGCCAAGTCATACAATAATCGGCGGATCTCAGTTTGATCTGATGTGGCTGGAGCCGCGACCGCGACTACTGGCTCACTAGGCTCACGCTCATCGATTTGTATTTCCTTTTTTGTTTTCCGTCGAGAGGATTTTTTACTTTTTTTCTTCGAATCAAGTACCTCCATTCCTTCAGGTTCAGATTCCATGAGGTACTCCTTCAGGGACAACCTATTTTTGCGATTCTGTTCATCCGAGTCAAAAATTCTATTGACACCTGCAATCCTTCCGGTTTTCTCTCCGATATTTTGAAGTTTTACAGATAGCGTAGGTGCCGTATCAACAACTGCACGCGGGAATAGTAGTCGAGATGGTGTCAAGGTCAGGACCGGCCTGGTTTTGAGGCATTGGATTGGAATAGAAAAATCGTGGTCTTTGGATTCAAAACGTAATTGCCCTTTCCAATCGCCTAAGGACTTCGGTTTGAAAGTAACGACAAAGGAGTGGGAAATTCCTGGAGACAGTGCAGGTGGCACTTCAAAATCCACGTGGACCACATCCGTAATTTCGTAATTTTTTTGAACTGGTGGTGGCGGTGCTGGCGTTTCCGATTTTTTCTCTTCGGGTTTATCCTCAATGTCAGTCGCTTCCGCTGGTTCAGGTGTTAGGTTTCTCTCTAGTATTTTAGAATTCCCGTTTTCGTCGGCGGAGACGGAGAATTTAGATTTTCGTCGGATTTTTGATGACTTTTTTCTTTCCAGTGATTTTGATTTATCCCTTACTCTACTAGTTTTATCATTATCATCGCTAATGTCAATTTCCACTTTCTTGCGTTTGTCATTTCCCTCCTCCACTGCATCTTGCACCACAGCTTCTTCTACCTTGGGGGGATCTGTCGATATCAAACCTCTGAAATAAACTTTTGATATTTGCAGAGATATATTTGTGATGGTGACCCGTTTTTTATAAGTTCTTCCCACAACGTAATTCTGAAATTCAAGATTTGATAATTAAAATGTTTACAAATTTCCACAGCCAACACTTGAATTTTTTACCTGAAAAGTGATGATATCTGGATTCCACTTGAAAATTGGCTTTGAGGGCGGGGGTTTTACTTTAAGAATCGGATTGCCCACAGCCACACAAAATGCAGGGATATTCACCGGCCTGCCATCCCCACTACCAATCAATCCATCCGAAATTTTCTCCTCGTCAGGTGAATTTGTGGGATTCTTTTGTCCCTCGAGAACCTCCGCCTCCTCTTCCTCAGAGAAAGTAAGAACTTTTTCTTTCCCTCCTTTTTTTAAAATCTTTGATGACCGGGAGCCAGTGTCATTCTCCAGAACTTGAAGCCTGGATTTGGTTCGGTCCCTTAAGGATCTAGATTTTGATGATTTTACCGATTTCTTTGATTTATTTGAGCGAGTATCGTCTTTTTCATCATCAAGAATTGGATCTTCTTTTGGTTTTGGTTCAGCGGACTCCGGTGGTGGTAGCGGGATTACAGGTGGTAGGATTACGGGTCTCTTCAATGGCGGCGGACAATCAGGCAACTTATGTTCTTTGTACAGAATCTCAAAATTATACGGGTCTGGTTTGAGGGTCAAAGTCGCAGCTGGGTCAATGGTTGGTTTGTTCTCCCAGCCAGGCGGAATAAATGGCAATGCATAGAACTGCTCATTTGCGTACCATTCCCGCCGTTTTTTCTCTCGAGCCCGTCTTGCCCAAAATTGTTCCCATTTGATTCTTGATTTTTCCTCCTTTACCTTCCGTCGATCAACGTCGTCATATTCTTCGGCAATTTTTTGAACTGCCATATTCTGCAAGTGGACTGCAGTCCTTTCCATCTCTTTTTGCTTTCGAGCAACTTCCAGGATTTTGGCGGATACATAAGGATTTTCTCCAGCGGCAATCATTTTTTGTTTCTGTGCCTCTTCCTTTGCTTGGCGCCGCTTCGCTCGCTCCTGACGAAGTTTGGCTTCGGCCGAGTAAATATCTTTTTGCTCATTAATACGATTCTTTAGTGTAGTTAGATTTGTGTATTGATGGCTCTGACGAAATGCCTTGTCCGCGTCTGCATTCAGAGCCTCCAATTTCTTTTTGTTGAATGTGACTTTAGCCAATTGTTTAAATTTTTCGCTAACTTTGTATTTGGGTTTTGTTTCGGGTGATGGTGTTTTATCATATTCCTGTAAGAATTTTTCCCAGCATTTTAATGCCTTGGAACGAATTAAACTCGTATTTTTCTTGATTGTTTTGTCTTTCATGAGTCGGCGCTGGTAGTCAAATTCCTCTCGATTCTGGTACATTTTATAAATCCCATCAATCTTGTCATCCATGTCAAGGGTAAATGATTGGTCATTTACTCTAGCTTCAGCTAGAGCTCGTCTAATGCATGATTTTCAAAATTAATTTTAAAACTAAAGTGAAATCTGCATACAATTTTACCTCTGAGCATCTAACTTCCCTATCAGTTTTTCTTCCGTGTCGACCAGTCCGAATAGGTGTCTATGCAATTTGAGTTGCTCATCATTCAATGCTACTAGTTCATCCCTGTCTTTACAATTATTAATTTTTGCTACAATCTTTTCTTGAGATGCACGAACTGCCTCAATTTCCGCCTTGGTCTTGAGTAAACCATTTTTTATCTACATTTGATTAAATAATAAAATTATTTTGGCTCATTTCCACTTGGGAGAGTGTTTTATATGGTAAATGTGCATTACGATATCAAGATTTCTTTCACATTCCTTCAGATCAAACTCGATTTCTCCCCGCTGTTTTTTATATTGATAAAGTTGCTGGAGTTGAGTATGGGTGAGAACGGGGGGCTCCGAATCAGCAGGATGTACGGATTTTTCTGTACTTTGCGGTTGTTCCAAGTTTCGAGGAAACTTTGCAACACATGAATTTTTATTCTTACGTCCATTTTTTCCATATTTTGGAAACTCGGAGGGCTGAAGTTTAGAAACGCAAAGTGATTTTTGAGCACAAGTTGAAGTGCTCATTTCTGAAGCGGGGAAATGGAACGGGCAGTTGTGAAAGTTTTGTCGGTTGTGAATGTGTTTCACACTGCACCGGGTTTTATGGGATACCAGCCGTGCCGGTGTGATGTCGGACCCTCCAATTCTGTAGATGTGAAATACAAGTGCTTTGCTTGTTGACCTTGTTTCGCTGGAAACATTTCCTGTACTGAATTGAAAATGCCAACCTTGCGATTTTACCCAGAAACGAAAGCGGAGGAAGTGGAAAAACGAAGTGGTTCCACGAATAAAATAAATTGGCTCGGATTTTCACGCATAGAATGAAATTGAATTCGATTTTTCGGCCACGGCCAAGCCATATGGTCCCATCCTGTCCCGGAGATTGCTATTGATCTTGACTTTTATAATTATGTGGTAATAAATTGACTTAATTCTTTCTGATCTGACAATTCAATCTGTTAGCTTGATCGATGATAACGACTTTCCCGGCCAGCCGGTCGTCGCGTCCCCGTCCACGTTTCCACAGAAGCTTAAAGATTTCCGTCTCAAGTAATCTCAGTTCTCAAGGATTTTTTCGTCTCAATGTGTGTCCCGCACTCGACTCCTATCGATTGTCTATCACTCTTCAGGCGTCCGGATCCCTTGAGATTCTTGGACACGCTTCTCAAAGGATCATGAGAATTGCCTTAAAACACTTAACGAGAAATGACCCAAGTTTCTCAATTCGAATGCCGGTCAAAATTTTATATTAAATTTATTTAATAATTACAGTCACACACTGCAGGTGGTTTATTGAGAATTAATTCGAAATCAATTCGCACAAATCCTAAGTTTTGCAATAATCGGGTATTAGCAAAACCTTTGGAAACCTCATGAATTATAGTGGTAATATTGTGTAAAGATTGTAGTATGTGGATCTCCAGTATCGTGTATCCTGTAGATATCATGTCCAACAAACAGCACACCAAATTAACGCAATCGCAATTACCCGAACCTTCGCCTCCTCCTCGTCCAGCGACCACACCACAGGGTCGGAATTAATTTGAACATAGATCATCCACACCTTCGACGGGAAAACAAATAAATAACAGTGGCTTCCACGACGCGCCGTACTAGTGCAGTGCACTTTAACGAAGCGTTCAATTAATCTCCCCTTGCGCCGCGCTCTCTTCCCATTCCCACTGTTATCACCCACGTGTCGTGGACGACAAATGACTCTAATTTAAGGTTTTTGTAAGTTCATCATTAAGGATGTCCTTCCCATGCCATCCCATATTGGACTGTAAGACATACGCCAAGGAGTTGAGAAATGCCACTTTTTCCGTGCCGCCGGTGCGGTGTCGTACCGCGACGCGAAATGCGACCGAGGGAATTGAATGGATCAGCATGCGATTTATTCCCCGTGTAAATTACCTCATGAAGGAACAGCGCAGCGCCTGCCGAGCCAGAAACAAAACAAATGAATTCTCAGGGTGTTTTATCTCCCGAAGAAAACCCGGGGCTTGTCCCATTCATTCAATGAAAAAGGGCCCTTTCCCCGTCCACAATAATTGGATGTTTGGAAAGCATCACATCTTACGGCATTTAAACTTCCGTCGTTGGCGTAGCTGAGTATTTCAGAAACAATTCTACGCTAGTACGTTTCTACTATTTCCACACTTTCTTACTTTGTACTGCTATTCTAGGTACGTATTTATTCTGTCTTGCGTCGTCGCATGCACTTAGTTAGTCTTTACCTCAATTCTTTCTGCTTTCCTGGCACTTGGAATTCATGAAATGGCAAAGTCGCGTCCGCATCCTAGTCGTCGTAGAGGTGGCTGAAGCCGAGAGACGAATTTTTTCGACTTATCCTATCTTCTCCTGCACTCCCCATAAATTAATTCGGCTAAGGGCTTATATCCCTCTACCCTTAAAGACAAAGAGTTCTAGATTTACTAGCGACAATCCAATGGACCGGCCGCGACCGCTTTGACGCATGTAAATGCTAAACAAAGTAACCAAACCACTTTTCATAATTTATGTTTTGTAATATCCCACGACAGGATTAGGGCGAAATTGTAAATATCTTATATGAGGCCACAAGGTTGTGTTGTAACATTTACAACATTTTACCTCATTAGAAACAAGGAGGGTGACTACTATGACGCACATTGATTCCCAGTAGTGTGCCATTGCCATTGCCATTACGTGGTTAGGGGATTCCCAGGGCTGACATTTGAAATCCACTTTAATTAAAAATTTGTAATACATTGATTTTCTACGATGACATTAGCCGGGGCTCCACAGGGAAGAAAGAATAGGTCAAAACAACTCCCACTTCCTTAATAGCAGGGAAAAGGGAGGGAGGCGATTGATTTGACTTCGTTTCCGTCATGGAATGACCCAATCCCGCTTTAATGGGCGGGTTCGTGTGTATGATGAAAAATATGCGTGAATGATGACCCTGACCTCAATTGGACGGAATTGGAGGAGTGTATAAAGAGTGTCAGTAGCACTCAGCACCAACAAAAAATGGAAAAAGGATGCGAATTTGAATACATGACTCGGCATATGGGAAAGTCCACGTCGCCCAAAAGAAAACCATCCACGGATGTTTAATGCAAGTAATTTAATGGTGCTAGGGGGATCGGAGCACTCCAATAACTCACTCAGGGTTAGCTATTAAATGTCTCGTCGTATCCAAAACAAAAATACGAATATAACGTACGTACGATCGGATAGGGTAAAAAGGGAAGGTAAAGGTGGATTGTAGTTGCGTGCGTGCCTGAGCTCGGCTTCCTAAGAATACTTTAGGCAGATAAAGCGGAATAATTGGGTTGATGGGAAGGCATGTAGTTAAGTGATAGTTTGGATTCAATATTGGATGGGAGGGGATTTTTTTCCTTTTATCAACGCCTGGAGTAGAGTGGCTCCTTCATTTTACGAAAAATTGAAAGGATGGACCATGGGTGGACGGGGCTCAAAGGCAGTACTTTTGATAACCTGAAGCACTTGCAAGTGTAAAGTGGCTAGTGCAATTGGCGGGATAGACCCAGACGCCGGGATCTATTTTTTGAGGCTCTATTCCTGAAATTTACAAATCTTGAGTGTTTTTTGTCATTTATTTGAACCAGTAATGTAAACAGAAGACCACTTTGTTTGGATAATCTGACCCAAATCAAAACAATGAAATTGGTGAATTCATGCGTTGCAAAATACCACAAAACTTGAATACAAGGGCCACTCGTTCGTAAGAATTTAATATTTAATC
>JAAXYW010001441.1:0-21526 GCA_036851895.1 Orthonychiurus folsomi | reverse complement strand
TGAGTTTGATCAGCAATTTGAATTGAATCACTGCGCGCTGCCAAAAATCACCTGTCACTTCACTTAAGAGTAGGATCGGATCCTACTCTAGCGTTAAGTGAAATTTTCACCTTCCAGACCCTAGCGTTAAGTAAAGGGGAAGGTGAATAAAAAGTATAAATTGGTTTAGGTGAAGAGGAAGGTGAAGAGAAAGGGGAAGGTGAAGGTGAAAATGACGAGTATAAATAGGCCTTAACTCCAAATATACTTACCGTAATTTCCTTCGTAATCATAGCCACAAACCTTTGCAGGGAATGACTTTCTTAATTCTTTGGAAGGGGTCATGCTGAGAAGCGAATCCCAGTCAATCGATTCACGCCAAATCAGGGACTATCACATACAATTAAACAATTCAGCATAAAATTTAAGAATTAGTTAATTATTTGGATTACCTTTCTTAGCATATTCTCGGCCTTGTGGATATTCAGATTTTGCACTATATTAAAATGGAAGTACTTTTTCTTTAGGGCGTGCTCAAGTAATTACTCGAATCAGTAAATTTAACAAATCCTTACCGCGAAGCCATTTTACCAAATAATCATCGGAATTCTTCTCATCTTCTAACTCCAAATCAGATACCGCTGTTCTTAGCTGTAATTGGAATATTTATATATGCATATTATATTACACTTGTATTTAATAAGTTCAATAGTGTATCAAACTTATTTATACTTTTACTATTATTAAGCTAAACCTTTTCAACGGCAGCTAATTCCTTTCCCGTCAGATTTAACCCCACCATGTTGAACGGCAAAGGAAGTTGAAATTATTTGGTAAATGTAATCAGGGATTGCAAAAATTACTAAAGAATCTATTCACATTTGAGAAAAAATGAAAAATTCTTTAATATAAAAAATCTACAAATCCCATCTAATGTGGCTATCTGTGAAGATCTGCCGCTACTAAAAGCAGATTATTGTTTGCCCATCGATTTGTTTTTTGCATCAAACTGGATTGCTGACCTTGGCTAGATTCTTGACCAAAAGAACGCAATAATTGGATCCAGTGCCGTGGCATTCGCCAGCGCAGCATTGCGAAAAAGGTGTTTTTATAATTTCATACAATACTAAATTTTCAAATAGGCAATACATAGCACAATGTGAACAGGCTTGACTCAACCAGCACCGCACCACCGGTTATCCTTCAACTTGTACTATACGTCCGCATTGCACACGTGTCTCTTCCTCGTCCTGCGACAAGTTCCAAGTTTTGTGTTTACTGTTTGTTTACTAACTGGTCTAGTTGGCAAATTAAAAGAACTCAAGCGATATGCAAGAATAGTATGTATGGTATGAATTGTTGCCAGTTATGGAATATTCGCACACACAAATTTAAAAATCAATTTTATTTACCTTGGCTAAATGCGGTAGTACATTTACATTATAACATTGGAATTATCTCTAACGAGTAATTATTGTGTTGTTAATATTATTAACACATATCAAATACGGCATCTTACTCTAGCAAATTTTCGTATTAAATGAATTTATTCTCGTTCAAAGAGCACAATGGGGAACTTAGCGGAATCTTAGTTAAATTTTGTAATTATGCAAACACATTTCCTTTCATGCATTTTAAAATTTAAACCTGCACACGAAGGAATTAGATTACTCAAAACACTACAATTGAATTTGCCAAGTCAAAGAGCAACGTGCAATTTATTGAACCTCATCCATAAGTGTTATCACACAAAACGAAAATTTGAATTTTAACCCATTTTTTTGAAAATTTACAATTCAGAGTAACAAAATTAAACCATTAGGCACCCAATATTTCCACAGTTGTTCCCTTGTACCCAATTTCAAAGGGCTGAGCATCCTTGAATTCAATCAGCATCCGCTCCTTTTTAATTCCCAAGTCTTTTGAAATTTTCTCAAAAATTGCTTGGGAATGAGCAATATTTGCTGTCGGACCCAAATGTCCAATAGACATTAAAAATCCGGTTGCGCACGGCTCATCGCTGTTCCCGCTGTAACACATTAACTGGTCCGTAGCAATGTGAACCACAAATTTCTGAAATGATTCAACACAGAAAATAAATAATTTGTATTTAATTGTTGTTAAATATTTTTAATTACATGTATCACTTACATCCTCCGGTTTTCCAACCGTTTTAGACAAAACAGTCGTCAACTCCTTCAAAAAATTCTTTGGAATTTTATCCCTACTCAAATTCGTTACGAGTCTGAAGTGTGGCATTTTCGTACGTTAAATTTGTAACTTTAATTTTGTGTGTTAACGGATCAGAGATTGATAGTTAAGTGAAGCAGAAACGCTATGCTTGTAATGTACGTGCATACACATATTTATTGTATCAGTTTCAGATGAGGCCGGCCGATTACGTAATACGGATTTGACCTTGACCTTTACTAATATCAATGGTGTGCTTTTTATGCCTGCATGCTCAAAAAATTATCTACTTGAAACTGGGATCCAGATAGTCAGTCGGACCATACGTTACGTTATGCTAAGTACAGAATTAAATGCGGCGGAGATAACACAAACACAAGTTGAATGCGTGGAGAACATGGCAAATGGCTAGGCGAGGTGACAGAATTTGTTTTGTAATGCGATATTTGAGTATTATGCATTGTGATCAATGAATGATTAACTGGTTGCCTAATGTCACATGTAAGCTAGATAACACTATGCTTTGGAAAATTCAAAAAAAATCAACAATTCAAGGGCTTAGTGCTAAAATTGTCCCATTCGATGCTAAGCGAAAATATTTTATTTATGCTTCTCGATGCGTTGACACAACAGAGAGAAAATCGCCTTAACACGATCACCTGGGTTGACCATTTAAATGTTGGGAAAATCATGTGTTGGGCGCCAAAAGAGATTTTGAGTTTCTATGTGTTGAGCGTCACGCCAATTTTGGAAAATTTCAAGAAAACTTAAAAAACTTGAAATTTTGTAATGTCAAATTTGAAATTTACTTAACGACAAAAAAAGCTTTGAGTGGGACACTTTTAGCACTGAGCCCTTCAATTAGGTTAGCTTTTTTTATTTTGTGGAGATTCGATCAATTTTGTCTGTAAAGCAGCAATACTGTTCGTGGAATTGCAAATAAAATATATAAATTCAAGTAAATTAAATTTTCACATTAAATTAACACAACATATCTTGAATGGATATGCTCAAATTCACTAGTAGTCCTCCTGGTTTTTCTGTTCAGCCACATCACTGAAGAAATTAGCAGCCGCTGCCTCATCGTCAGATGTGAGCCCCTCCCTTGTGGTCGCAATCAAAATCGGGCATTCTCCGCTCAACGATTCCCCACCACTTTTAACTTTGACATGCACCTGGGAAATTAGTACATGAGAATAACACATATCATTACACACATATATATCATTTATGTCCATTAATCAATTGCTTACCTTAAGAAAATATTGGAATTCAATAAGTGTGCTCTTGGAATTTGGGACAAGATCCTTCGGGATTCGGAGTGTGGTTTTCCAGGAGCTCAAATCCGGGTTTTTCCCCTCATCATCCAAAAAAATCGGAGGAGGACGCTCCTTTTTCTCCGCCCCTTCCCCCTCAGGTAATTTGAGTTGAGTTGCCAAAACATGATTCGCAATTTTGTATGTATTCACTTTCTGGCCCCCGAAATACGTGACCCGTTGAATCAATTTGACAGACATTTCCGCAATCTTGTAGCGCTGCTTTGGATTGAGGAGTTGGAGCTCAAATGGGATTTCCTCTCCACAAATGAATTCATCCTTTTCCATGTTAAAAGTAAATTTGAGGGCGGAGTCCATTGATTTTTTGTTGTAGCTGATTTGCTTGATGGATTTCTCATCGCATTTTGAAAGGGAGATGGGATCCTTTTCATCGTCGTAGGGTTGGATGTCCATTTGTCGTTTGACTTGGATTTCCTTGCTGGATTTTTTGACGTGCTTGTCCCCACCGTAGTCAACGTAGAGATGGATGTGGTAGGAGATTTCTCCGAATTGACTCGAAAATGTACCTGGCATATTGTCGGGTGGAATGGTTAGTGTGAAGGAATAGGATGCCCGGGTTCCGGGGACAGATGTGATTTTTTGCGGCCCTGGAATTTAAAGGGAACTGAAAAATTTGGAAGTCTATTTTCGAACAAAATGTTAAATTATTCGCAAAAAATGTCGCAACTTGAATAATCATAAAATCACTATATCCGCTTTTTGCGAAATGCATGCGATTGTAATGAAAAAATATAAATTTGAAAAAAAAATGCAAAATCTTAATTTTTTGCATAATTTTAATTTATTCGCAAAAATAGTGCAATTTGAATAAGAATTATCATAAAATTACTGTATTTGTTTTTTTGCAAAATGCATCAATTCTAATGGGAAAATATACATACACCGGAAAAAATGTGCAAAACCGAACCTCAATTGTTTAGTCAAATCTGAATTAGTTTGCAAGAAATTGCAAAGATTAATTATAAAATCAATAATATTCGCTTTTTGCAAAATGCATGCGATTTTAAATCAGAAATGCAAATTTGAAAAAATGTGCAAAATCTTTCATTTGTTTAGTCAACACTTTTTTGCAAAAATATATAGCGCGAAATTTAATTATAGATGTGCTATTTCCATTTTTTGCAAATGGCATTTGAACAAATAAATTTAACACGCCATACCTGGTCCACCATGGACATATTCATCCTGCGTCAATATTGCAACTTTCTTTTCATACTTCTGCTCATTTTGAAGGTATTTGACCTTAATACTCCCATCCAAACTGACTCTAAGCCCTAAAAAATCAAGCATAATAATGTTAAACATAAATATGAACAGTTAAAATACCCTAAAAATTTAACATATCATAGTTTTAAAGGTGAATATACAACATTCCAACTTCCATACATTACATACCACAAAATGGGAATTCCTCATTGTAAGCCACCTCCACACTTCCATGTATCTCATTCCCGGGCTTGTAAGTGTACACGCCGTCCTTGCAGAATTTTTCATCCAAAACAATTCGAGCATTTAGAGGTAATTTTTTTGCTGCTATCAAAACCTGGTTAACTTTGGAAGCTGCGATTATTTTAGTTTGGACGAATGCTTTAAGGAAAGCCATTTTGTGGCAAATAGTATTTCGCAACCTTTCACTGTGCTAGCAAAAACCGAAATGAAGAATTCAAGTAAATTTGCAAGTGTTTTACTACAAAGCACGGCACGGTGCGGAGATTTATATTTTTCCTGGAGTAGGCAGGGCAGAAAGTGGGACTTCCGGTCACAAGAACACCCGGTTATTTTATTGGCAAGTTCAAGTATGCAAAATTCTGATGGGCACGACCCCGATTGACCCTGACTCTTTACACGGAATCGGGTCGTTAGCACGCGAAAAAGTAATCCGGGAGGCCACGTACTTATTTCGCACCACTACTCCGCAAAGTAAACTTTATTATTATGGTTTTCAAGGAATCGCTTTTGACTGTAAGGTAATGATTGTGTCAAATCCAAACGCCCACACCACGACGCAAACAAAGCAATCAAAAACCCTTCAGTTTCTGAGAGAAATATTATTGTATTTTGGGACAATAAAACCTTGGATCATTTCCTTTTTTATCACTATTTCCCAGGACTTGCATGTATTGGCTTCAAATGCATTCATACTCAAATACTACGCGGCGCCGCGTTGCTGCTAAATTTTCCCGTCATTCCATTTTTTGCAATAATGTGAAAAAACATGAAGGTTTATGCTAAACACTTCTATTAGCAACATTTTATTTATTATATAACATTAATAAAATGTCATTAGAAATTCACGGGCTGGATTTATGTGTAGCAACGACAATTTGTTCCACAGCAAACACACCATTCATAATTATTCGGGCAGAACTTCCCTGGAACCGGGCATGGAAATAAAGCAGCAACCTGGGAAATGATCCAAAATTCTGCAAATTAGTAAATTAAATTAATTTACAAATAGCAATGTACTGCAAGTACCCCGACGACTTCCTCAAATGGCAGAGCTGCACTATCTACTGCTCCACCGTTTATGTTGACCGCGTCCACCAGGTCACGACGGCAAGTAGAACTCAAGCCTGGAAGCTCCGCAGCAAAGCCAAAGGCAATTAAGCCAAGAATGACGAAAATTACACCTTTCATTTTTGTTTTAAAATTAGCCTTAAATTTAATGTATGAAGTAGAGAAGGAACCAGATTTTGACTGATGATCTGTTGCTACTTTCCTATTGCTTTTATAGTACAAACTATCATTGATTCACTCATAATGATTTCGTTTAATTACAAACACAAATCGGAAATAATTTGTCATAATTCACCACAATAAACTAATCCTTTGAAGGAAATTTGCGGAAATCGGAACAGGGCATTTCCGCATAACGCGAGGCAATAATGCAAGGTAGTCCATAAAAGCATCCTGGAAAATGCAATGGGAATGGGACGAGCACACAGGATTATAATTGTGTATTTGATAACATATTTTGATGATAAAAATCTTTGGGTATTGGTTTAATCGAGTCACAAAAAAGCATAATTTATTATGTCACAACAAACGGAAGCTATAATTTTGAATATATGTTTCATTTGCTTGCAAAAATTAACATTTAACTGATTCAGCATGGAGTTTTGTTTACACGATGAAACATTCGTGTTTTACAAGCGCTCGCTCGTCCAAAATCAGACATATTAATCAAGATAATAAATAATAAACAACACACAACTCAGCTATGCATGCGCCAGGCGAGCCACATGTGGATATTTCAATTTCCATGTTCCGTACAAATTCTAGGAATATCAGATTAATTTTCCTCAAATAAATTGTAAAATGCTTAATGATTCTATGTAAAACAAAATCCAAATGTAGTACAAATGAAGGTATGGCCTACTATAAGATGACTAATTGTCTTAATTGTTACACATGAATGCTTTGGTAGAACACTTTAATGAATAAATCAAATCAAATCAAATCAAACCGGCTTGAACTCTCAGTTCATCACAGTTCCGAATTTGAACCAACACCAACAAATCACTTTATTCAATTCTATATTTCATTTCATTTTCAACCCGGTCAACTTCATTTTAAAATATTTTGCAACAATCCAAAAGGCAACCCTGCTCGTATTTTGCCTGGCTAGATTTAGCCTTGCTGTGGGCAGTGAATTGAGCCTGAGCGCTAGCAGTAAAAATGGGCTTTTGGAACGGGGGACCAGCTCTGTGCTTTTTTTGCAGGATCTGACTGGGGTAAAAATTAAAATTATTGAAAATTAAATTATAAATATGCATAAAAAAGTATTTTAAATTATTTGTATTTTCGAAAAACGATGCCGCATTAATCTAATCTTCGTCTCAATGTCTAATAAAATTCATTACTACACAAATATTTTTTTAGGTTTCCGGTGCATTCGCATTCGCGTGCCCAGTTCCCGGACAATATTGTGCAGACATTTACGAATGGTGCGTTTGCTGTGGAACTACTTGTCGCTGCTACACGTAAAGTAAACGATTATGGGTTCGGACTCTCAGAAATGAAAACCAGACGCGCGGGTTTTGTTCAAGTAATTTCTTTGCTGAAATTCATCAAACCATATATAGTGATACTGCAATATGCAATTATGGAAAATAACTAAGGTTTGATTTTTTAAATTTTGATTTTAATAAATTGGATTTTGATTTGTGAGCATATTTTTAAATTTCGATTTTAATAAATTGGATTTTGAATTTTGAGCATGTATTTTCGGATATTTTGAAAATTTCATTGATTTTACATTGACACTTGTACTGATACGGTTACACTGACAAGGGAAGTACCCAGGTTGTAACCTCCCGATTTGGCTGAAATTTTGTACACTTCTTACCCTTAGGTAAAAACTATGTTTCACAAAGTGTCCGATCTCACTGCTCAAATTTCGAATTTAGCCGAATTTTTGAAATTTGGTTTGAAATATTTTACATGCATGGACCTGTCAAATCAAGATTTTTGTGGATTAAACGCCGTCCTGTAACAGGAGTAAAATGCGATAATCATTTGAAGCATTTGAGGGTCAATGTCTTTCGAATAATTGAGTTTGTACTTTTATTATCATTCCTTACATACATAATTCCAATTAGAAAATCTTAATTGTTTTTATTAAAATACAATTATATTTATACACATGCGTATACATCGTGGATTTAAATAACTATGTAGCCCGTCCCAACGTTAAGCCTAGCATCTCGAATGAAGTCTCCCGCCAATTTACTCACAGCCCTCCCAATCCAAACATCGGTTCTCTTGTCCAAAATAAAGGACGTTTCATTTCCATTGAGTCCGAAAATTTTCAAAAACTTGGTCCACCTCTCCAGCAGAGTTGCATTTGTTGTCCAAGGCGAGTCGGAGTGGGTCCAAAAAATCCAGTCTGCATCCCCCACTGTTGTAAATGCCGCCAGCATTGTAATATCCGGATGAGGGAATTCAATTGCAATTTGTCGAGGATTAAAATGCTTGGCCAACTGACGGAAATTAGTCCGATTTGAATATTCACAATTTTTGAGGTTCAATTCCTCCAATTCGAAGACAGGCTCCTCCTCCTCTTCTTCTTCTTCGGATTCCATTTCTGGATCCCGCGCCTGCGCCGGCGGCGGCGTCGACCTCACCCCTAAATCAAAGTCAATTTCCACATGGCCCAATGTTAAAATCCTCAAAGCCAGCGGGAAATTCGACACACTTGCATTGTTCAAAATAAACGCGCCAGCCCCGCCCATTTTCCCGCTTTTCCCTTGTTCAAATCGAAGAGTATCCAAATTAGGGAACTGGCGCACAAATCCTCCAAAATTCTGAAACCCGACTTCCTCCAAAACAAGGGTGTTCACATTTAGGCCATCAAAATCAATCCGTTTGTCCAAAATCGGGTTCATTGACCCCGTGAGAGCAATCACCTTCAAATCCGATGTACAGTCCCCTGTTCGAGCCAACATGTCGTCCCTCCGCATCAAATTAGTTTTGAACAGCCCGCGCCCTCTAGAGTGGATCATTTCCACTATGACGGCAGCCCGAGTCATGACCGTGATGTCCACCCCTTCACACCAAATGCCCTCTATCGTCCAATTCTCGTGTCCTGCCCTCGTGTAAAATGGGAGGAAAGAGTCCTCCAAGGATTCCTCAGGGACCATGTCCTTTTTGAAGGACTCCTCGTGCTCTTCATCCGCCATCGTCCAATGGAATTCGGTCAAATGAGGCAGATACACGCGCCGATTGAATTCCCCGCTTCGCCGCACATTGTCCAAGTACACGGCAATCAATGTGTCTTGATTCCTTTCCAGGAGGTCCAGGAATTCACTGGAATTGATATGCACGAATTCGTTGTAGGTTAGATTTCGGATCCAATTGCGGCGGAGGTGTTCCGGTTTTTTGGGGGAAGAGCCATCTTCTATGACGGGGGGACGACCATTGAGGACAAGGGTACCTGGGCGGGACGTGTTTTGATTTGGAACAAAGGCGGGGATTTTACTCGTACGATGGAGCCACTCGTGCTCTGAGAGGAATTCTCGTCGAATTTTAAATAAAGCGGAGTCCTCACCGTATGGTAGTATGCGACCTTCCCACACATGCGTCGTTTGGTTTTTTTCAAATAGAATTTTTGTGATGGATGCGTGCCCTTGGTGGAGATCCATGTAGTTTGATACGTGCGCCATCTCTGAGCCACGGAGGAAATTCTGCATGTGTGGAAATCCATGATCCTCGTCTGAGTCAAAGGAATCAAAAGTAAATAGTAGGAACTGCGCATGCGGGGTTTTGAGTATACTCTGAAGCAGGGCTAGGGATGACGTCATCAAGTGGACATAGATTTTCTTTGCTTGGAAATGTGTGTGAAATTCCCCCATTTTCCAACCAAATTCACAATGGATTAACGCGAGGTGTTCCAATATCACAGACGACGTGGGGGGCCCAGACCCTGACGCACTCAACTTGTGGTCTTGTAGAACAAGTTTTTGTAATTTGGGTGGGAGATTTGAAAGATCCAACAACTTTTCTGGGTACTTGCCAATGTAGCCGAAAACACGTAAGTTATGGAGTGTATTTATTAATTCAAAATAGTCCCGGGCTAACCGCCCTACGGCCATGTCCTTCAAAATGAGGGTATCCAACGAATCGGGCAGATTTGCGGTACGTGTATCAAAATGGGTGTTGGCTAACCCCAAAATTTTCAATTTAATTGAGCCACTGTCAACACTCCCAAAAATATCGCCGATGTCCAACATTGTTTTTAGGCGCCCACTTCCACGATCCAAGTCCAATTGCGTTTCACCATCTACAATAACCGTAATTTCCACATTCTGGGCCCAAACATCCGCCAATTTCCAATTCCCTGCCTCCTTCGTATTAAAAAATAGCAAAGATTCAATTTGAGCCATACTGGGGTAGCCGTGTGTTCGCCGCTGGCCATGGACATTGAAATAAAACACTTTTAATGCTGGCAAATGGATTTTCCTTGTAAAATTCCCAAGGATGGTTGCCCTCGCCAAATAAATACTTTCAATTGTGGTCGCATGGGCCTGAAGAAAATCCAGAAGGGTCTCCGCCTCCACTTCAATGTACTCCAGGAGGACTAATCTCTTCAAATTTTGTACATCTTGAGCACGGAGTGAAGTTTTATGGAATTCCTTGTACTCTGGCTCCTCCCCGGCTAAGAAGTAGACCCCGTCTTCCTCGATACCCGCATCCCCTTCCCCGGAACTCACGGAAATGAATATGGCAACTACACCCAAAACGATGACTGCAATTGTAATCGCGAACCCTACTTTTAGCACCGTAGGATTCATAACTACAATCACAGATGTGTATATTTCGTATACAATGATACTTTGCTGGATTTGTACTTGTACAAATGGCGGAAAATTGTTTGTTTGTATGTACTTGTACTTGTACGTATTTTTCTTGTGTTTTGTAAGGAAAATGGTGAAAGGAATTGTATGTACCATACGTGTAGTGTGGGCGCGTGCCGTTGTGGAAGTGATCTGGATCTCACCTTTTGCAAAATGCCCGGCTCGTGCGGAATTTTCCTCATCTTTTCCATCTCCAGCCTCCATAACGTTGCATACCACTGGTTTCAAGCTCCTGGCTCTAACTGCAAATCCCGGGATCGATATTTCTGCCCTACGAGGTCAAAATCATGTCCAAAATGAGCAGCTGGGTGTTTGGGCATTCGCCGCGCCGGGTTAATGCTAAATGATGGAGAGTGTGTGCTGGAATTATGCGGGGCGGGGCGGTGTTGCATTATGTGGTGCGGGGGGTTGTATTTAATGGAATTTCCACATGCATGAATCGAATGGGGTAATCGCCAATCGCGCAGGGCTGCGTAGCGTACTATTTTTCCGAAGGAATCGAGGATGTGTGGAATTTTATTAATCTTGATATGAAGGAAAAGTGACATCTAGTTTTAGTCATGTAAATTAAGAATGTTATTATTTAGGAATTAAATATTGTCCATATTATAAAACATAGATGAATCAAGGGATCCACAACTTTGCATAACCATTATGTGACTCATGATCACATTTTGCACACAGAATTATCTAAATCCACGTTGTATTATGGACTGGGCTAGACTACATAAAGTAATAACAGCCTGCCTGCGTTAATCTAATGCTCGCAAACACTTTACTTTTTTACACAACTGGACTGGACTTTGACGTTATGTACATTATCGCATGATTATTTCTACACATTGAAAATGATTGAAATGAATGAATGAGGTCAGTTTTCATTTTCATCAATGGCATGGCAATTCAATCCACTTAAAAAGTGAAAGAGTTCGGTGTCCGGCGAATCATTGGTGGACTAACTTTTCGGGCATTTGTATATTAATTTTACTCGAGTTTTTTGATTTCAATAATTTAAAATGATTCTGGAATTCCTACTCTTCCAGTTAACACTGATCATATTGTACACAATTTCTATAAACATACGAATTAAAAGAGAAAACCGTCCACCTGGTAAGGGGGGTTGTACTTACAGTACATATAGTAATCATGGTTTAATTTTAATTGTGTTCGCTCTGTTATGTTTGGCAGCTCCATTTCTGCTCCCAGTCATTGGGAATCTGCCACAAATGATGAAGGATTTGGATGGAAAGGCCCCTTATGTAGGATTCAAACAAATGTCGGCTAAGTACGGCTCCATTATGAGTATGCAATTTGGTCAATCTTATGAAGGTGAAAAAATGCAGTATAAATATTTATGTATCATTCTTATTTTGTTACTTATGTATATTAGTATTGTTTGTTTAATTTAATTCATTATGTTTTCATGTCAAGTTCTTCTGGATGACCCTGACTTAATCAAAGAGGTACTCACAAGTGAAGTCTGGAGTGACCGCTATTTTGACATTATATACGGCCTCCGATCATTCGACAAACCACATGGTATGCTACCGCTACCAAATCTATTTTACCATACAAAAATGATCTCAACTTTTGAAACTCCCGCGCGCGCGTCTAGGCCTTCTGTTTTCAAGCGGAGATGAATGGCGAGAAATGCGCCGTTTCTCTCTTCGCACGCTTCGAGATTTTGGATTTGGAAAGCACAAGGATCAGGAAACGGTTCTACGAGAGGAATTGGGGGAATTGATGAGCAGATTAGATGCACGGATAGATCAAAGTGAAACCAAGGGGTCATTGACCCTATGCATGGAACAATTCTTTACCATATCCGTTCTGAATATCCTGTGGTCCATGATGGCGGGGGAACGGTTTTCCCATGATGATAAAAAATTACAAGGAATCAATAAAAATACATCAAAGCTTATACGGGATAATCCTATCGGAGCCAATGCTTGGCATGCATTCCCGAATGCATTCATGCGGTACCTTATGGTCAATTTCACAACCAGAGGAAAAAATTTAAAAAAGGGGTTGGACCAAATGCATGCTTTCTTTCGGGTAAGAAATTGTCCAAAATTTTATTATGTTGTTTCTTTTATTAATTACGATTTTATTAAAAAAAATAGGGAATGCTAGAAGAAAGACGATCCCTAGGATTCTACAAAGATGACCAGAAAGATTTTTTGGATATGTTCCTTAAAGAAATCGACAAGCGAAAGGATGATACTAGTGATACCAATTTTTATACAGGTACGCATGCGCATGTGTAAAATTCAAGTTGAGGTTTAAACTACTGTTAAAAGTGTTAAACATTGATTTGCAATTTAGATGACCAATTCCTCGTTACGGTTCTCGACCTATTTATGGCTGGATCGGAAACAACGAGTAATACATTGGAATTTGCAATAATGTACATGATCCTTAATCCAAAAATCCAAGAAAAAGTGCAAGCAGAAATTGACCAAGTTGTTGGGCAAAGTCGCATTCCATCCTATGGTGTAGATCGTGTCAAGTAATAATACATAAACAAATAAAATGCAGTTGCGTTTTAAGCCATTAACTAATATTAAATTGTATTAAATTAAATATTAATCTTTTATATAGAATGCCGTACACTGAAGCCACACTTCACGAAGTCCAAAGAATGGCTAGCGTCGTGCCATTGGACAATAGAAACGCAATTCAGGATACCACATTGGGTGGTTACTTTATTCCAAAAGTAAGCATGTCATAAATTTTAAAATATTGTAAATTAATCAACTCAGAAAATTAAATAATTTATTGTAGGGGACACCAACAGTAATTAACATATACAGTGTTCATTACAATCCTAATGTATGGGAGGATCCAGAGGTGTTTCGTCCGGAGCGATTCCTTGACAAAGACATGAATGTTGTCAATACGAATAAAATAATTCCATTTGGAGGAGGTAATGTATCCGAATAGCTGTGTTTTATGTACATCATTGATTTAATACTGTAAATACACATTTTAGGCAAAAGACTGTGCTTGGGTGAAGCACTGGCCCGGGCATCCCTCTTCACATATTTTACAAATTGTCTTCAGAAGTACAATTTTGCAGCTGTTCCAAACGCACCTCCAATTATGGAAGCCAAGGCTGGATTTACTTGCTCCCCACACACATTTGAGGCTGTCATTACACATAGATAAAAGATTATTTCAAATGATATTAAAGTTATGATGCAAACTGAAACATTGAGTATTACTTGGAGTCATTTGATGAGTAGTCATCATCAGATTGTTATTACATTACTGCATATGCAAGTGCTTGCACATAATCAAAAATCCGCTCATCCGCAGTTTAACCACGAATTATTCTAAATATGCCCATTGCTTAATCTTAATTAACCTTGATCTGTTTGTCTAACCTGCTTCTCCCCATCCGAGTCCTACTCAATGAATTATGCTATTTAAATAACATTTAAATGGACTTTGTCACGTCAATGTATTTTGAATGGACACGATTGACACTTTACACTTGGTTTCGAAATGTGAAACATAGATTAGGTAGTGTAAATTGCGAACTTATGCCGCAGCAGTCAAGAAGTAAATGGATTTATGATTTTAGTACTGCCAGAGAATTACATGCCAACCGCAACATTCATAACCACATACATTATATTCGCATTCGCATACATTCCGCAAACCCCGTATTCTAATTCTGAGCTGTGTGCTTTTTTAGCCGAAATGATTCTTGAATTTGTACTTCTAATGTCAACTGTGTTCATACTATGGACTATTAAGATAAACATGAAGAATAAAATGGGTAATCGTCCACCTGGTACGGTAAATTTTGTTATAATCCATTTCCCATTATTTTTTCATTACAAACATTGATTAGATTAACTTTTTATATATTGTTTGTTACATAAGCCCTATTCCAGCTACCTATTCTTGGAAACTTACTTCAAATGGCTCAAGAAATGAGACGGACAAATAAAGTCCCTTATCAGGCCTTCCGCCAGTTATCAGCAAAATATGGACCCATTTTGAGAATACAGTTTGGTGAAATTGCTCAAGGTATGGTTCAGTGCGCATTTCATAATTAACACCAATAATGTTGATATTTAACTTTAAAATAATCACCGATTGAATTATCAAGTTGTTTTGGATGATCCTGATATGATCAAGGAGGTTTTGGCCAGCGAAGCATGGAGTGACCGGTTTTTTAATATACTCTATGGCATGCGCTCCTTTGATAAACCTTATGGTATGAAGAATTAAACATAATAATAAATTACTTAATTACTTGTTATTTAAATCTCTGACGTGCGCGTGTCGCCTCCAGGTCTTCTATTCTCCAGCGGAGAGGAATGGCGGGAAATGCGCCGTTTTTCACTTCGCACGCTTCGGGATTTTGGATTTGGAAAACACAAGGATCAGGAAACAGTACTATGGGAAGAATTAGGGGAATTGATGACTCGTTTGGATGCCCAAATAGACAGGATCACGAGCAAGGGGTCATTGACCTTATGCATGGAACAGTTTTTCACCGTTTCCGTTCTAAACATATTATGGTCCATGATGGCTGGTGAACGATTCTCCCACGACGATAAGCGCCTGCAAAAGATTAACCAGAAATTGTCTCGTTTGTTGAGGGACAATCCGATCGGAGCGGATGCATGGCATGCGTATCCGAATAGATTTTTCAGATTCCTAATGGTCACTTTTACCAAGAATGGGCGAAATATCAAACGAGACTTGAGGGAAATGCATGTTTTCTTTCGGGTTGGTCAATACTAATTCAAAACAATTATTTTGTATTACTAGTTTAGTAATAAAACTAGTTCACTATTTTAGGAGATATTTGATGAAAGGCGGGCTTTGGGCTATTACAAAGAGGACCAGAGTGATTTTCTGGAGGTGTTTCTGAAGGAAATTGATAATCGAAAACACGACAAAAGCAATACAAATTACTACACTGGTATTTATAACTAGTTTATAGTAATTAACAGTTATTTAACTATTTGAGTTGATTTAATGTGTACAAATCCCTTATTTTGCCAGACGAGCAGCTTATGGTTATGGTTATGGACTTATTTATGGCTGGTTCGGAAACAACCAGCAATTCCCTAGAATTTGCAATTCTGTACATGATCCTTCATCCACAAATCCAGCAAAAAGTTCAGGCCGAAATAGACGAAGTGGTTGGAACGAGTCGAATGCCGTCGTATGCGGTTGACCGAGTAAAGTATGCACGCATTTGGCAAAAATAGTCATTGATAATATTCAAATTTTAAGGTGACCGATGCATTTCGTTTTTTAACAGAATGCCATACACGGAAGCCACCCTTAACGAAGTACAACGAATGGCAAGCGTCGTACCATTGGACAACAGGAATTGCACACAAGACACAACACTTGGCGGATATTTTATTCCAAAGGCAAATCGCAATAAGGATGAATAATTTAAAATTCAGTTGACTTTTATTGATTTAAATGTAAATGTAACGTGGCAAAAATCATGTACATATTTACAGGGCACGGCATCAATTATAAACATATTCAGTGTTCACTACAATCCGAATGTTTGGGAGGATCCAGAGATATTTCGCCCGGAAAGATTCCTTGATGAAAACATGAATGTTGTCAATACGAATAAAATAATCCCGTTCGGAGGAGGTACACATTCATCCAATCCAGAATGTTTTGATAGTGTTTTTTTAATATTCATTTTTTTATTTTTATTTTTTTATAAATTTAAGGGAAAAGGTTGTGCTTGGGGGAATCCATGGCGAAGGCGTCACTTTTCACGTATTTTACAAGCTTTCTTCAGAAATATAACTTTTCTACTGTTCCAAATGCACCCATTCCGATTATGGAGGCAAAAGCGGGATTTACGCTTTGTCCCCATGCATTTGAGGCTGTCATAAGTTACAGATAAATCCATGTGTTAAAATTAATTATAACAACAACAACAAGAATAAAATAAAATTGCAATGTTCAAGTCATGATGCGAAAAATGCATATGCTTTATTGATATAGTCTCGCAAGAAAAATTTCTGAAGGCCAATATTATTTTTAAGTTGCTCTATTATTCAGTCTAGAAGCAAAAGCGCTGAACTATGCATTCGACCCATTCGCGGATTGGTTTTTATTTATTCACATCCAATCATTTTAAAAATGTACCAACAAAATAAGGGTTTCCGTTTGCGTAATGATTATGCCTAACATTCCAAGGATTACACTCATCTCTAGAGCAAACACAGATGCTAGATCAAACTGGATTGGCGTGCAGCACATTAGCCTTTTAATTGCATACTTTGAAAAGCAAAACTGTTTTCTGGATATAAGGATCTCTTTGGACAACAACGGAAGAAGGCATCCCATATGAAGTATACCCAAATAGTACAGCAGGAGAACCACTTGGAATACGCCGAACCAAACATATGCAAATAAAGTTAGTTTAACTTTTATGAGAATAAAGAGAGTAAGGATGTTAAAAATAGATGTAATCGCCATCATAAATGGTATGACAAAATCTCCATTTATAGCATTGTTTCGACTGATGAGGATTTGAATGCATTGGTAACTTTGATACCAGCTTTTTCTTCGCGGCGGCTGCAAGAGAGTTTCCAAGCTTTCCGGAACAACACTGTAATTTTAATAAAATCAAAAGCATTTTCAAATTTTTGCTTCATTTTCAAATTATTACGTGCAAAAGTTACATAAATTTTGCACTTACATCAACCCATTGAGCACCTGAGTGGTAAAAAATACACTGGGCATAGATACAATTAGATAAATCAAGAAACTGCTGCCCACATACGAACCGAATACAAATTGGAGCCCATACATGAGTATTCGTGTTTGGATGGATTTGTGGGAATACACGTTCAACCCATCTTCTCCTTCAGATTGATTACAAATTTAAGGACAGGAGCAAACAAGTGCAATTCACAAAATATTAAGTACAACAAGGCTGAACCCCATCCCAGGAACATTAAAGAGATGAAAAGTCCTCCAAGGACTAGGGCACTCCCGATTTTTAATTTTAGAACTGGTCCGCTTTCATCAATTTCTGGAAAAGTTAACAATACACTTTATTCATATATTAATTTCATGACTTCTCCAAAATTTCTTACTGAAGAAATGCTCCTTGTACGCATAGATTCCATTTGTGAATTTGGCTAGCTCGACTCTCCTTAAAAACGTGTGCCAATCCAAAAATCCTGACGAAATGATTACCATTGTCGTTAGGGAACGAACGGAATCTTTTAATCCTGCCAATTGGAATTCTTCTCGGTAGATGTCCCTCATCACACCGTATACTAGCCAACATTTCAAAGCTGTCATGATGACCAGTCCTAATATCCATCTAGCATATGCCCATTTCGGTAAAACGTGGACCAATTGCAGTTTCTCAGAATTCCACCGGAATGGATGTCCAACAGCAAAATGCGAAATGTTTATCATTATCCCGACGAAGAATTCTTCCAGTTTCCCATTGGATCTTGCCTGGAGAAGCTGCTCTTTTAATGTTCCAAATAATACAAATAGTTTCGTCCATTTTGATTTGCTGTGCTTGGACATGTTAACTTGGAAATCAAGAAAAATGGGAAATCGAGCTCCGCGTGAGCCAATGTGGATTCATTCACGAATCTATGGTTGTTTTGCGTGCGAGCTCTGGTAGTGGTTGGGTTGTATTAGCTGCAAATGCACTACTAAAAGTATTAAAAGTTCTATTGAGTTCTGTTACTAAAAGCGTAAAAAGCAATCCTCTTCATAAAATGTTTTATTAAATGCCTAGGGTTTCCTTCTTGTTTTATTTAGTAGTAATAAAGGTAATCTAACTTTGAAGCACATCCCTTTTGCATATTTGATGGCAAGGGAGCCGAGCCTACCGAGCTTCTAATACTAAATGCTAAATTATTTATATTTTAAACTTATTTCTTAAAATTCTCCCTTTGTCTAATAGATTATTTAACGGTGGAAAAAGGCCAGTATAAAGTGCACGAAATGGAATAGAAGGAAAATGAGGTTTGACATGAAACTGAATGCTGCAAGGCATTATTACCCCTGCTGTCGCCTTAATGTTTGAGATCCATTCTGACAATGATAATCCTTGCTCTTTTAAAATCAATCTTTTATTATTGCTGACTCTTGAATAAACTATGGTGCTAACTTTCCGCCTTTTTTGACGCCGTCACGAAATCACATTTTCTGAATTTGAGTTTGTCTTTGCGCGCCACAATTTGCTCTTGAATATCTCTGCAGCCTTCTTGGCATTATGGCATCATCCGACCACTTCGGCGTCCAATGCCACTTCAACTTTTTTTAATCTTTCTGGACATACTATTTGTAAAATGCGTTAATTTGAATTTCTCTGCCAAATCCTTTAAGTTGCTTTGAATTTGCTGAAGAATGTTCCATGAGTAAGTATTAAGTTGGGGCAGTGTCAAATTCTTATACCTGAAACATGATGGGAAGGGACTATTCGGTCATTTCCAATTTGAATCAATTCGCATGACAAAAAAGCGCATGAACTTATAATTTCTAAGAATTAATCGTAATCAGACGGTTTTATTATTTGCTAAAATTCTAATATTTCAAAATTGTACCAACAAAATAAGGGTTTCCGTTTGCGTAATGATTATGCCTAACATTCCAAGAATTACATTCATCTTCAAAGCAAACACAGACCCGAGGTCAAACTGAATTATCATGCACGACATTAATCCCCTAATTGAATACTTTGTAAAACAAAATTGTTTTCTAGATTGAAGAATGCATTTTGATAAGATCGGAAGAAGACACCCCTTGTGAAGTATGCCCAAATAGTACAACAGAAGGATCAGTTGGAACACGCCGAACCAAATATAAGCAAATAACGTTAGCTTAACATTTAGGAGAATAAAAAGAGTGAGGATATTAAAAACAGTTGTAATCGTCATCATAACTGGTATAACAAAGTCGCCAAGAACTGCATTGCATCGATTTATTATAATTTGAATGCACTGGTAAGTTTGAAACCAGCGCCGATTCCGTGGTGGCGGCCACGTGAAAGTTTCCATACTTTCAGGAATGACACTGCAATTTAATAAAATCATTACCTAGATTTTACTCGTAAAAATTAAACTCGTATTTGCAAAAAAACCGAATTTGCACTTACATCAACCCACTTAGCACTTGACTTGTAAAAAATACACTGGGAACGGCTACAATTGGGTAAATTATGAAACTGCTGCCCACATACGCACCAAAAACAAATTGAAGGACGCACATGAGCATTCGCGTTTGGATGGATTTGTGGGAATACACGCTTAACCCATCTTCTCCATCAGATTGATTACAAATTGGAAGGACAGGAGCAAACAAGTGCAATTCACAAAATATTAAGTACAACATGGAAGAACCCCATCCCAGAAACATTAAGGAGGTGAAAAGTCCTCCGAGGACTAGGGCACTCCCGATTTTTAATTTTAGAACTGGCCCGCTTTCATCAATTTCTATAAAAGTTAATACACACAAATCAACAATCACTTTAAGTTACAGTACAAGTGGTCCGAAATCCTTACCGAAAAAATGTTGTCTGTACTCATATATTCCATTTATAATATGTGTGATTTCCACTCTTCTAAAAAATGTATGCCAATCCAGAAAAGCTGACGTAAGAACTATCATTGTTGTAAGGGAACGAACGGAGTCCTTTAATCCTGCCAATTGGAATTCACCTTGGTAGATGTCTCTCCCAACACCATATGCGAGCCAGCATTTCATAGCAGTCATGATGACCAGTCCAAATATCCATCTATATTTGGCCCACTTTGGTAAAATGTGGACCAATTGCAGTTTCTCAGAATCCCACCTGAATGGATGGCCAACAGCAAAGTACGAAATGTTTATCATTATTCCGACGACGAATTCTTCCAGTTTCCCTTCGGATCTTGCATGGAGAAACTGTTCTGTTAAAGTACCAAATAATGACAAAACCTTTGCCCGTAATGATTCCTTAAACCTACACATACTAACTTAGGAACGTTTAATCTGAGCAGAAAATATACACTAAGATGATGGAATCTAATTTGGTAGCACAGCAGCTATATTTCGTTGAACAGTGTATTCTGTCACTAAAACTAGAACGTACAACGCAGAGCTCTAGGCGTCTGTGCCACAAAATTTTAGTTAAATTTGGTGGGTTTATTTATTAAAAGTAGAGCAATCCGAATTTGGAACTTTGCCCTAATGCATATTTGAGGCGAATGAAATGGGACTTCCCCCTATAGGCTTCTGGTTTCGTCCTAACCTTGGACATTATGAATAATGTGAGAATGACATTGACTGAGAAAAACATAGTCGAATTGCCACGTGTGCTTGTCAATAAATCAAATATGATGTTTGCAGGAATCCAATGTTTGAACAAAGGGGAAGGTCTTTTGAGAACATGATCTTGTACATTGTACACAGTGACCGGTATTCTCGGGACGTGTTTGAAACATTTTCATTTTTATCCTTGTCGTTTAGACCAGTGTTTGATTATTGTATCCATTTGAATTAGAGGTGCACCGGATATCCGGCCGGCCGGACATCCGGCGCCGGATAGTAGGTATCCGGCCTATCCGGTATCCGGCCAATGAGCCGGAGCTTCGGCCGGATATCCTGCCGGATAGTAAACTCTGTGCAAGTGGGGTGTCATTGGAAACCTGC
>JAAXYW010001440.1:0-21548 GCA_036851895.1 Orthonychiurus folsomi | reverse complement strand
TTCTATTAGGGATGAGGCTTCTAATAGGGGGCGGCTTTTAATAGGTAATTTACGGTATATCCAATATAAATCAAATTAAGCTAAAAACAAATTAAAATTAAGAAATCGTGTCGAGCAGTCGTGGAACACCGGGTCACATGTTGAAACTGGTTTTTCCTGTTTCCCAAGCCAAAGGCGCACAGAGCTCCATTCCGTCGCAACTTGAAGGTCAAAGGTCAAAACAATTTTTGAAGTCACGGAAATATTCGAATTTATTTATGTGTACATATTGTACCTTCATGAATAATACGTGAACAGCACAACAAAGCATTGTGTTTGCGTCTTGAGTCTACTTCCAATCCATTCTGCATTCTACAAACTTACCAACTTATAAATTAGTAAAAACATGCCTCAAAATAAAGTTCCAAAATTATAGACGGACATTTACAAATTTGGATAAGAACGACTGCCATAAGTTTGTGGGAAGTCGTAGTAAATTTCCTCCAAGAACTACATTTAATTTATAATGTGTTTTTGGGTCAGGCGTTCCAACACAATCAATTAAATCGGGCACTCGCTTGCTGATAAACTTGGAGGAATGTCCAAATACTTTCATCTTTTTGTAAACAAAAGAACTCACCGGTCCGAATTTTTCTGCTGTAAAGAAATGTGATTCATTTCATATTTCCTTACTTTTTTATGTTGGTTGAATTCCTTCGCAGTTATAATGTCGACACCTCTTATGTTGTTGATATTAGTCGTATATGCTGTACACACACAGATGCTACTCCATATATTTGTATTCAAACATCTTAAAGGGGAAATCTCTTCCATTACATTTTATTTCCAATATTTTCCCTACTAAATATATCGTGTAGCCTGCAATCTGAGCTATCCCTTAATGGAGGGATGGAAATGGTAAGCTTCTTTGAGAAAAATACATACAAATTCAAGTGTGTCATTCATGTCGTGTACCCTGCGATGATGGCGTGCAACATGAATAAAACATGGCCGTTATGCAAGTGATGAATTCCATTAAATCGAATTTACCATTGTCAATTTAAAGTATCAATTTAAAACAAATCTGTAGCTTAATATTACACACAGATGCTACTCCATATATTTGTATTCAAACATCTTAAAGAGGAAATCTCTTCCATTACATTTTATTTCCAATATTTTCCCTACTAAATATATCGTGTAGCCTGCAATCTGAGCTAGGTAATGTGTATTCTAGCCTAAAAGGTATGCACTGAACCAGACACAATGCATTGTGCATTATGGGATCGCATGGTGGAGAGCAATATTGCAATCTCACACCACGGCCGCATGACTCCTGGAATGTCTCATATATTAAAGGGAATTGCCTTTCTTTCGTCCATCCCAAGGAGTGGACCACCAATTACTTCTTTCTTATTGCCACGGGGAAAGACCGAAACACCGAAACTTTCCACCAACTTGACTTCCAAGACTCAAACGGGTCTATAAAACGCGACATACGGACAACGGCAAATTGTATTGGCTTTTCTGATCCCTACCAGCTTTGACGTCTTCCCGGGTTGGCAATGCCAATTAAGGTCAACCCAGCCATAGTCAACATTTATAAATAAATCAGTGGATTTGGAATCAACGTCAATTCCCCGCCGTGTTCCATCGTAAATTGTAACTCCAGGTCAGCCACTTAGGTTTTATTTTGTATTTCGCTCAATTTATGACAGCGTTAAAACTTAGGCGTCGCAGGATTTAGTAGTCCCGTCAAATACAATTAGGTCGAGGTTAATTACAGTAATTTAATTAATTTAAATTAAATTAATAGGAGATGTTGAAGTCGTACATCTTTCCACGACTGGAATATGTGAAGGAGGAACCGCCGGGCCCGGCGTCAGCTGATCGGGCCTGCGCAGCAGCTGGTGGCGCAGACGATCTTGCGACTGCGCTGCTTCTTCCAGAAGCTTCAACAACAATGGCTGGGGAATCATCCGCCTGGATTGGATCCTGTTGAGTTTGTTGAATTGGGGCAGGTTGAGGTTGGGGTTGTGGTTGGGGGCGGAATTGTTGCTGTGGGAGTGGGGGCGGTTGTTGTTGAACGGGGCGTGGCCTGGGCCTTTGCTGTTGCACTGGGAGTGGTTGTGGTGCTGGTACAGGCGCAGGAATTGGCTGAGGTTGTTGTTGCACTGGAATAGGTTGTTGTTGTTGTTGTTCTAGCTGTTGCTGTTGCTGTTGTTGTTGTTGTAGTTGTAGCTGTTGTTGTTGTTGTTCTAGCTGTTGTTGTTGCTGTTGTTGCTGTTGTTGCTGCTGTTGTTGTTGCTGTTGCTGATGTTGTTGTTGCTGTTCGACAAATACAGGTTCTGGTTGTTGTTCAATTACCTCAGGTTGTGGTTGTGGTCTGGGTTGACCCAAAATCTCTTGTTGTTGCTCAACAAACACAGGCCGTTGTTGTTGTTCAACAAGCACAGGTTGTGGCTGAGGTTGTTGAACTACCAAATGTTGTTGTTGTTGGACAAATTGCACCTTTTGTGGAACTTGGACAAGCTTGTGTTGTTGGACGAAAGATGGGCCAACTGGGATTGTATTTTGAATTGGGGCAACGAGTTTATTTTCATAGATCGGCGTAGGTGCAGCAAATCCCGCCTTACGGTTGATTACAGCATTGAATCCCGCCTTTCCCGCCGTATATGTGACCACTCGAAGTGTACCGTCCGGTTCAACGATCGTGTATTCCCCTTCGACATTTTCACCAGCTCGGGACTCAACGTGACTTTTGGCGTCACCTGTTAACTGCGACGCGACGACAAATTATTCAAATTTTGTTTAATTAAATGACGAATTTTGAATTAATTAACGGATAAAAAAAATGACAACTTACGGCGTCATGCACGGAATATGAATATCCATAATGAGGGTCAGTGTCCAGTGGCTCTGCGTATTGCACTTGAAGTGGGACAGCGGCGGTTTTTACGAATGCCCTTTGGCTGACCAATCCAGCGGAGGTCAAGGCCAGGAGGGTACACAATACCAAAAACTAAGACGACAAATATTGATATTTTATAAAAAAATATAAAAATTTAAAAAATACAGTGACTAAAGAAGCACAAATAATACGTTATTTCAAAATTACAAATTCGTGAATTGTAATTGTGCTTGCACAAAATACTTACCTTGCCAGACATTGTGAATCTGACTGAAATAATAATATAAAAATAAAGGACAGTGAAGGGCAGTGCGTCGCGTCCGTTCAAATCCCCACTGATCCTTTGACTTGTTTGCATTGAGGGTTTTTATAGGTGATCCAGATTATTTAATTCCTCCACAATCCTCACGTCAGTCACTGTCTTGTCTTGGGGAGCTAAAGACGGGGACTCCTTGGTTTGTAAATTGGAACAATTAAGGATTATAAGATCTCATTAATTTCCCTTACCTGCCCTGCCCTCCATGGATTCCCAATTAAAGTCCCTGGGGACGCGACGCCGACGCGCCGACGACGCGGATCATCATCATTCCTTCGTCCTACGCGCAGGCGCGGCGCGCCGCAGAGCAGCAGCACAGCAACACAACGCTGAGGATTTATTATTATAATTTTAATTGTGAACTACGATTTGACCTCCTGGGATTTACGTTGCATTGGATTGACTCTCACTTTCATACACAGACGCACATGTATGCGCCTGCGCCGCGCACTACTCACAGACATGCATGATTTTTTTTTGGTAATGCAAATTCCCTGTTCCTTATTTGCATACTGACTGACAGTGGGGCTGCTGATATCGAAACATCTTTAATCGCCGTCCCCGCAAATGTGATTCATCACTACAAAATCAGCGGCAGCGTTTTGTATTATGACAGGGTGGGGTCGAGGGACTGTCAAAATTTAATGTTGTGTGGATAAAAATCCAAAGGAGAGCAAATGCATGCATGGGATCTTTATTAAAGGGAAAAGTCCTTCAAAGATAAATTGCAGAACAAATTGCATTCCTTTGCCTTTTGTTTTGCTGTCTTTCTTGAGAGTGGAAAATAAATGAAGACTGCCTTGATATAATTATTTATTTGTGAGTGTGACATCCACACTTGGATTTCCTTGGACGAGACATGGAAATACACAAAGAAATGTTTGAGTGCGACATTAAAGGTACATATCTTGAATGCAGAAATGATTTTTGCAACAATAAAACCAAATTAGCCGGAAGTCACATTACAATGGTGCACATTCTCAGCAGGGACGACTTGTGGAATTTAAGCTTCAATGTCAAATTCGCGATTGACTGTACGAACGGAAATAAATTGGGAAATGAAATGTTACACATACATTCAATGTGCAAAAACGCTGCTTAGCTTTCAACGACAGTTCTACCAAAATCATTTACAAACTGTGTTTTTAGTAGGAAAGCTCAACAATGTTAAAGTTCAATTTATTTATAATAGTCTCAAAACAGTAACAAAAAACAGAATCATATAAATATACCACAAAATAAAATCATTATATTGTACTAGAATTAACATTAATGAATCAGAAGAGACAATAATAATTAAATACTAATACTAATTAAAATAAATAACAGTTATTTTTGTAAGTAGGATCATTCTCGTAAGCTTTTTTTGTAAATAAACTATATTATTTGCTGTAAATATAGTAAGTATTGTAAGTGGGTCCAGAGAATTGATTCATTAAACCATAACCATAACCGCCACCGCCGCCACCATAATAATGTCCACCATAATAGTGATTTCCATAATAATGATGACCAGCACTTGGCCCCAAAGCTGAACATTGTCCCAAAGCGTCCTTGCTATCCTCTGGTTGCCGAGACTCAACCAATAATTTGTAATGTGCACATTTCCCCTCATTTGCAATTGCACTGCTAATCCCATCAATAGAATCCTCATTTCTAGCCTCAAAATAGCATCCAATATCATTTTGAATTGCTTCCCTTGTCCCATTAGCAACAAACTGAAGCAACCCCACATCATCCTTCCTCATATCCACATAAAAATTAAAATCATTCCCAACAATAATACTAATCCTCTCTACGTACTGCCTCTGATCCCTTGACCCATGCCACATATGATTCAAGGTCAATGGAACATAGCCCACAACGGCCTTAGACTCCGCCTCCGAAATAGCCTTCAATTTGTCATACAATCCTTGAGATTCCTTAAGGATCCCCAGCTTGTAATCAACACTGTAGTCCTTCTCAATAATACTTTGGACTTCATTGACCAAGGAATAAGCAAAATACAAATCCGCCATCCCCACAATGCAATATTCAGGGAGTCCCTTGACCTGATCAAAAGTTGACCTTGACATTGCCCAAGCATAGCCAGGATGAGGGTACCAGGCTTTACTGTGGATCGGTCTACCTTTGACTACGGAATAACCAAAGGAATAATCCGTGCGAAGGATTTCCCGATCAGCATTGAGGAAATGCCCGTATTCAAATAGTTGGACGACGGAGTATTTCTCGAGACTCGCCAAAGTTTTTTCCACCCAGTCGGTATCCACGAATTCGATGTCTGCATCAATCCAAGCAATGTACTTTGCATTTGGGGGGAGGCGGGAGGCGGCAATGTTGATTAAATTCTCTTTTGCCCAGTAAATGGAGTCGGAGGTCAATTGGATGTGGAATGGATTGGAGGATTGAGTCACTTGGAACTCCTTTTGATCCAGGGATGGGAAAATGGCTTCGATTGTTATCAAGGGAACTCCACTCGCTTCAATGTATTTTGGCAAAATTGTAGTACAGTTCGTAGCGTTTGGCATATTTGGCGGGATTGAAGATTGTGGTGATGATGTAGAAATCTAGTTTGGGATCTGAGGAGAAGGGAGCCAATGCTGTCGTCGTTGCGGCTGCGGCTGGGGGGCTTGGGGCGGATGATATTTGTAGGGGTTGCTTTTCTTCAAGGGCATCCACTGTGGTCAATACATGGGGATTGGGGATTGGTACTTTTTCTGGATCTGCGACTGCGACTGCTTGGGGATCCGATGTCGGTTTTTCCGCATTTAGTGTTGGCACTTTTTCGGCTTCTACGACTGCGGACAAAACTTGAGGATCCGATGTCGGTTTTTCCGCATTTAAAGCAGCTGCTACCACAGGTTTCCTTCCAAATAAAAGATTTGCCAATGGACTGGCTTCTGAAAAATTATGAGAAATATAAATTTTAGCATTTGAATAAGACTTTGGGAACAAGGACAAGTCTAGAAAAGGAAAACCTATAAATATGGCTAAACTAATCAGGTTTTTGCAGGGTAGCTTTTTTAAGCCTTCCTGAAGGAAAATGAGATGCTAAGCTGTACACACCTGGTTTTAGCTCCTCTGGTTTAGGTTCATGTAAAAGATTTGCCAATGGACTGGCTTCTGAAAAATTATGAGAAATATAAATTTTAGCATTTGAATAAGACTTTGGGAACATGGACAAGTCTAGAAAAGGAAAACCTATAAATATGGCTAAACTAATCAGGTTTTTACAGGGTAGCTTTTTTAAGCCTTCCTGAAGGAAAATAAGATGCTAAGGTGTACACACCTGGTTTTAGCTCCTCTGGTTTAGGTTCATGCGGTAATGCAGCAATCACACTCAAAAACACAGTTAGGCCAATTAAAACGACTTGGGACTTGTACTTCATTTTAATGTAAGATTTCTAAACCCCCAATTAATATTTGGGAACAAGTTTGGAGCCAAGAAAACTAAATTGTACTAACCGAATGCTCCATCAATACAATGCATTTTTATACCCAAGGAGCCGAGCACAGTAAATCACACATTCTTAATTTAGGACTAGTACTTTTTGAAACTTTGGCACCTGGATGAATTCATAAAACCTGTTCTGTTCTGCCAACGGGCTTGTTCACTAATGCTAAAAATCCATATGCGTTCAAGCATGTATTTTACTTGTATTTGAATTTAACATGTGAAATATTGGTAAGCAACAAGCTTAATGTCAGTGCGGACCGTCATTTTCAATATATTTCTTTCAATTCACATTACCGTCGCGTCGCAGCCTTTCACTTTTATGATGTTTCTAATACATGTGAGGTGCGGAACAACCTTAAGTGGTCCTAAACTGAATTGTTTGAAATCCGAAACAGGTAAAAAAAAAGGTAACCGCCACACCGTGTGGTATGCGGCATTTTGGTACACCAATAATGGCCTTAAAATGTCAAGTGTCTGCTGCCCTTAGGTTAAGGTTCTAATTTAAAAGCATCACTCTTTCACCGTTGCGTTACACCCTACCTCGATATGGGCTCAATGTGGAGTGGATACGATGAAAAATATACTAAAGTGTCCAAAAAAATGTAGCCAAGAAACACATTTCAGGAATGAAAGGAAAGTTAACGTTAATATCAAGTGCGGAAGACGGACGGACGGACATATTTGCATAGTTTACGGTTACTTTGTACATTTCCAACGTTCACAATAATGATTTTTGTGTTCGGGCAATAAGCAATTTTGCCGTTTGTTTGAAAATTATTGAGAGCATGAGACATAAGACCTTGTAATTTGTCCAATTAAGATAATTCTCCAAATCCAATTATAAGATCTACAAATCAAATAATTGCACCTTAACCCCTAAAAGCGGAAACAACTGAACAAGAGCCCGGCCTATAATCATTATTGTAAACGTTTCTACCCAATTAGGTAGCAAACCTCCCGCTTTTCGTAATTAGCAAACGTCTATTGCAAAATTGGAAGATGGACGTTTAATTATAGGCAGCGTAGCGCGGCTTCTGTTTAAAATATTTATGATAATTACATAATTTTGTGAAGTAACAAGGATTACTAACTCCTAAGCATAAAATATTGACCAGTCTGCCTCTGAGATTTCCAATGTTTTGCAACAACCCAATATCGTTTTACTCATTTTTCGTGCTAAATGAGTTTCAGCTTCATCTCATTGGCCAAAGGTGTGCGTGTATTCAGGGAATAACAAGATAGGAAAATATTTTGCAAATACACCGAGCATTCTCTAATTTTTAGAATGGAGTCCTTGATTAATTTATACACTAAATTCTTTCAAAATATGATGTACTTGGGTGTGTACCCTTACACCTTCGACCAAGATGCTGTTAGACTCCATCACAGTAAGGAGGACTCAGCCCTATTGATACAATTTGGAAACCGTTGTTTCATATGGATCATGCACCTGACTCATGGAGTCCTCATTCTTGTCTCAACAAATTTTTTCACTGAAATTAACAAAGTCAATTTACTAATTCAACTCCCATGGGTAGTGGGTCTCCCCTTGGCGATGACGATGATGTACAATGAAATCTATTTTAGGGATGAAAACCTGGCTGTGTTTACTGAATGGATACGCCTTGAAAACCATATGTTACGTAAGCNATGACGATGATGTACAATGAAATCTATTTTAGGGATGAAAACCTGGCTGTGTTTACTGAATGGATACGCCTTGAAAACCATATGTTACGTAAGCCAAGTGTTTTATTTGTGAATTAAGTAATTTATAGACGTAAATTAGCATATAAAATGTTTTAAATTACAAATTAATTTTTGGACTTGTCAGGTGAAAGCAAATTGGGATCCAAGCAGCTAAATTTTTTCCGACTTCAAATCTACGCCTACTCCGTCGTATGGGTTCAAACAATTATTTCCTTCTTCATTTTTTTCTGGGCCGTCCCCCATTTCCCTGGATTTCTTCCAAGTCTCATTGACGAATCGAATTTTGGGGGCGGAGTCGACATAATTTCCAAAATCTGTTCTGGATTCTTGGAACCTTACATGATTGGCGTTTATTGGGCAACGATTGCAGGATTTGATGTCCTCGTTTGGAAGTATGTGTTACAGCGTTACTACTTGTATGCAAAATCTAAAGTTGATGTCAACCAATTTGGATAATAGCAATGGTTCCTCGAAGGAAGTTGATTTCTATCAAATATTTAACTTGTACAAATCCTTAGAACTTTTAGTTGTACACATGAATCAAGTATTTTCCATAGTTATTGCTGCTCAGAAGGGGATTTTGTTGCTATTACAGGGACTCATGCTTCATGGATCCATCAAGTACTGGTACCGTGTGGAAGTGTTCATTCCTTATTTTGCACATTTTGTATTTTTTAATTTCCGTTTGATTTCATTGTTTATGCCAATTGGTATGGTGAATCATAATTCGAAGGGATTTTTGATGCACCTGAAGACAAGTTTTCAGAAATGTGGGGTGCGAGGGACTGCTAAAAAGCAATGTGATCAAAGGTTGAGATCTTGCAGGATTCTGGGCGTCAAAACGGGTCCTTTCTATGTTATAAAGCGGATTTCGATACTACAGTATCTGTGCTTTTTGACATCTTACATTTTCCTTATAGTTACAATGTAAAGTTGACAATTTTAGTAGTTAATGTTCAAATTTTCTAATTTTCTGTGTGATCTATAAGATATCTAGATAGTAATTTGTTCTTCAAGTTCTGAGTAAATGGGGTAATGTAAGAATTTATCATGCATATTTATTCGCGATTCACGTAACATTTTAAAGATTATTGGTCGAGGAGGCGGATCATGAGGGATTTGAGTAGCCGCGCCTCATACGTGACAGTATTTTTACCAAGGTGGTGGGTCTCCTCCAGCGGAGAGTCGATGATGGTTTTAACATTACGACCGTACACTGCAAATTAGAAAGCAATTAGTTTGAGTGGTATAAATACTTTAATACTCCCTACGTACTTTCACAATGCTCCAAAAACTGAATGCAATCCAAAAATACAGGGTCCCTGACATTATTGATGTGTTTTGCTCCCTTCTCTATCATTGAAATGAAGCACCTCTTCGCGTAGAACCTATAAAATAAAAAAGTAAAACTCCATTAAAAAACAAAGGAAATAACTCGCATGCATTTATTTTTAAATTTACCAAGTGTCCGTGCCCAGCTTCTTATTGTATGGTTCCAAACTTTTCATAATTCGGGAAATACCAAAATCATAATTCCCCTTCGCACAGTACAACGTCCCAATCACCATATTAACAATGCACAGATGAAATAATTTCTGTTCTGGATTATCAAAAGATATTTGCTCCTCCTCCCGCTCTATTTTCCTCATTAGTTCCTCCGCCTCCTCGTTTTGACCTGTCATTATGTAGGAAACGCACAAGTTGGCGAGGACAATTGCACTTACGTCAATGACCTGCGAAATTAGTATATATTAGCAGCAATTTTTAGGATTTTTTGAACCATAATAACGACGTACATGATTGTAGCTTTTCTTCACAATTGACTCATAGAATCCGGCCGCCTCCCTGAATTTATTCTCTTGCATGAAAATGACATGGGCCACATTCAATTTCCAAATGTCCAAGTCATTGCAGAATTCGACAGATTTTCGAAAGATTTTTTCAACTTGTGGATAATTTTCCTTCTCCCAAAATATCTTCGCTTGGGCCATGAGAACAGGGATGTACTTACTGCATAGGGGTATGTATTCAAATGAGAAATTATACATTCACATGCGGAATACTGCAAACAAATCCACCCATATTTTACCTGGACAATATTTCCTCGTACTCCGTGCACAGTTTACTCGCCTGTGAATCGTGGCCCAAGGATTTGGCCTCCTGCACCTGTTTCGTCATTTTTCTCAATGATTCCGCCGTCCGATTCGCCAGATCATCAAATTTCCTGTATGCCTCCTCCGGAGAGGTTTGTTGGGTTATGAGGGCGTCGAAGAAATCGTACATGAACTACATAAATCAATTTATAACATAATATTGTAATGTAAACGTTGTGTAATGTAGTATGTGTTACCGCACCGGTGTCAAATACTTGTAAGTCAAGTGGGCGTAGTCGGCCATAATATCAGCGGCCAAGTCAAAGCACTCATATTTGCAATACAACAGTAGCAGATTCCCAAAAGTTTCCGGTGGGAATGTGTTTTGACTGAGTAAATACTGTAATTTTTCAAATCCTTCCGTCGGGTTCAATTCCATGTTGAGAATTGCTTGATTATGAAGAGTGATGGCGTCCAGCTCTTCTTCGTTGCGGGGCGGCATGTCCGTGAGGGCCTCGCGGGCGCCCTTGGCTACAAATGGTTGTGAATACATTGAAAATTTTAATATTTTGAAAAACAATTTCACACTCACGATTTTGGATGTCAAACTCGAAGGCCGCCTTCAGATTGAACGCTTCCACAAATGCCGTTTCATGGAGGGTAAGTGTGTTTCCGACACTGGGTAATTCTATCCCTTCCGTTGTGACCCCAACTCCCATTTCCGGGTGCTGACTGACCTCGTTTTGAATTATGTCGGCTAGAAATCAAATTATTACATCACTATTTCTAAATTTACCATACAATGTTTTAATTATACAAACCGATGTGTTTGGCAGCCATCGGGATGTTTTGAAGTCGGTAATATGCCAGAGAGATGTTGTAAGATAAGTGTGGCTCGTAGCCGATGACTTGAGAGGCTTTCGTGAAGTGTTGCAGGGCCTCCTCAAAACGTCCTTCCTGCAATACATCAAATAAAACTTACAAATCATTTATTAATTAACATTACACTGAATTACAATGTTAATTACCTTGTACAAAAGACATCCCCGATTCACCTCAGTATCCGGGTCATCCTGAGAGCACTTGTCGACGAGGGACTTGGCGTCCGCCAACTCATCCGCCCCGTATTTAATTGCTGCCTGCAATTTGAGGATCTGGGAGAAGAAATAAGAAGAATTTGTGCTAAACTTGGATTAGTTATTTTTAAAACCTATTTTATTCAAAAGTCCGCACCTTTCCACTGTAATCTGAGCCTTCAATCTGACAGGTGGCGTCCATTGCCTCATTGTACAACCCTGCGTGGTACAATGCTTGGGCGTGGTACAAACGGTAGTCTTCCAAATGAGGGTACAAGTACACCAATCGTTCATATGCAAGACATGCATTTGCATAATCCTGGGAGTGGAAGTAGGCGTAGCCTTGGAGAGAGAGGGCGGCGCGACTCTATACACAAAATTCACATAAAAATATAAACAAGCATAAAAATTATTATATTTTTTACATTCGGGTTAAATTCCAGCTGATCGTCAAGGATGGCGATCGCCTCCTTGAACTGCTGATCCTTGATCTGGGACAAATGATTTTTTTAAAAAAAACTTTATAATTTGCTACTTTAACCATTACGCAAATTCGTAAATGAAATCTTACTAGATTGTATATGACTTTTGTGTAGTCCCCTTCCTTTATTTCCGCACTTCCGTTCACCATTTTTGCAGAGAAAATCGTTTTGGTTTTTGGTTATGGATTGATGGACAATTCACTGCACGAAAACTTTTGTCGGGTATCGAACGACCTGAGTGCACGGCGACGTACGGCCGTGTTCCCGTGTTGTGCGTCAACAAGCTAAGCTCACAAATGGACGCCATGGTAACTGTTTCAAAACATGATCAGCAATTCTCAAAATTGCTTAACTGCTTGCGGTTCAATCAAACTTAAATACGACGAAGAATTGGAATACCAAAATGTGTGTTTATTTACTTCACTCTAAAATATTAATTTCAATTTGAAATGCAAAGAATCTGTTTATAGCAGAAGTTGTGCTAACACTTATGAAAAATATTCGTGTACCTATTTCCAAACGCCATGCCAGACAAATGTATCACAATTTGACTCATGTAAATGCTTCACTAGCTTACATGTGACATGAATTGTATAAATCCAAATCATTTAAAAAACGATACGTTCCTCAACAATGAATACTACAAATGCTAGTTAGTCCACCAGAGCCCGCAAGCATAAGTGTATAAAAGGTTACATATGGACTTATGCATTTCTTGTTTCCATTATCTTCATGCACTCTATAATATTTTGAATGGCTAAAATACCCATATTATTTCTTAAATAAGTCAAAAATATCGGAACTAGCTATCGCCTCGCCTGCTCTCCACGCTAATAATCAGAGATGCGAAATCCTGAGACCCCAAAAGCTATCCTCCCCTTTGAAAGAAGATGTCAGATACTTTCGTTTTGATATTTGTAACTCTTTTTCAACTGGTAACATCGCATTGTAGTTACCATTTGGAATTCATCAGGCAGGTCAAATACATTTGTCCAAGTTCCTTTTCCATTTCGGTACAGGGATGAGTTCAGAGGTGACAATTATTGACAATCCCTATGTACGCATTTGTTTGCACAATTCCAAATAGGAGCCAAAGTCCAAAGCCCATGTTCTCACCAATCTGTCCATCTTCAAATTTTAGCTATTCAGGAACTAAAAGATTACCAACTTCATGCCAAATTAATAATGCTCTGTTTTGTGAAATGACTGTGATCAAAATCCGGTGCATTGGTTTTATTTGTGTTGCAGGTCATGTAATATGTAAAGTATAAAGTAGTAATGGGAATGGGAATTACACTCCGCACATCAAAGCAACACTCAGAGAGGTGATGCAGAGAGGTCAAAATACAACAATTTATATAGCAACTACACCATAATTACAAAATATAAACCCCAGTTCAGTTGGCAAAAGGAATACCAATTTGCGAATTGAATCAATTTATTTCGTAATTCAATTCCTACCATCCCCTCATAATGGTATTATTCAAAGAGTTGACAGTTTCAAAGAACATATCGTTCTCAAAATCGTATTTATTCTGCAAGCATTCGTTCACACATGAAACTTCTTCAGGCCACGTAAATAAATGTATATTGAAAAGGTCTGGTGTCATACCCTGAGTGAGAGTGGAACCCCCGCTGTCATGTAAAACAAATGTCAGTAGTGAACCCAATTAAGTGGGCCAAATCTTGAACTGATTAATTGATTTATGATCTTCGAGTGTTCTGCTCCTTGACTTGTTGCGGGCGACGACACAAGTTGTACAAATGACAATTTTATGATGCCCCACAGGAATGTCACGCAGCAGAAAGAAGTTGTCATTGTCGCCATTTGGTCAGTCATTTGCTCAATTTGCACTCTGAATTTGAATATCGTTTGTGCAAATTAAGCTGCTTAGGTTGTGCTGCTGTGCCGTGTCTTAGATGCGTAAATATTAATCGGCCCTTATTCGCATTCTTTGTGAGCAAAATTACGCAATGTAAAAATTGTGTTTATTCATCAGGTTAGGCTGCCAAATTTCAATAAGTAATTCACACAGCGAAGTGCAGAAGTTTTTAGTTTTTACGGCTCGATCACTACGGCGCAGCAGGGCAATCCATCTTATTAATTACATTAGAATTAGGAGGACAAATGAGCTCAGTTTTGATTTTTGATTTGTCATTTACATAATTTGTGCACTGCAAGGTCGAGAGGAAACCTAATATGTCTGAATGTAAGTGATAAGATCTATAAAGCATAACCACATAAGATCACCCATAAAAGTTCACACGTACTGTTGAAATAAACACAAACCTAATGTTTATCACTAGAATTTTTGGAGCAAAATCAATTCCGCGTAGTTTTCAGAATAGAATATATGCATGGATGCAAATACAAATATAAATAGAGTATCAGCTCATTTATTTTTTTAAATTTTAAATCACTTTTTGTCACAACCAGATATTAGTTCCTTAGCTGTAAATATCCTCTGGCTCTGTACACTCGTCCTCACTGCAATGGAATTACGTTAATTCAATTGGATAAAACAGCAGCGGATATAATTTTAACTTCGGGTCTGTGATCAGTTTTTGAGTCACGGATGTACCTGGCCACGTAGGGTTTGTCACCTGTCGATTTGTAATCATCAATGAACGGCAGATCCAACAGCTCCGAACGGAATCCTGGTAAAAAATAAGTCCATGCTTCTACAATGACGACGTCGTCGGTATTAGCCGAATTCGGAATGTCCTTGTCCACACATTGGATGGACTCCAGTCTTCTCGTATATAATTTTGGGTACTCCTCCAAAATGTCTAAATTTGACAGCATCTTCTCATCGATTTTGTAAATCTCACCTTGGATCCTCTGTTAAAGGAATTACATGGAAACAAATCCGGTTAGATAATTTGAAAGGACAGGGAAACCCTTTTTAGGGTCGGAAGCGTTTTAAATTCAATTTCTTATCCGATTCCTTTACTACGCCATGAAAATGAAAATATAAAGCGTGACAGAAGCACAATGTCTATTCGTGTGAAATGTATACCTAATACACACATGCTATGCTGCTGGCTTGGAAGTTGATCATGTAAAACAGGATTTAAGCAGTTTAAATTTCCATTTTACATCTACTGCTGTATTTAAAAGTGATCGTATCGAAAAAGTGACTTACTTTCCCAGTTCCTGCTTTGTCCAACAAAAATGGAATGTTGTAGCGAGATGCAATAACAAGAGGGTATTCCACTACGGTTCTTCCCTTGCTGTAAAATTCGGATTTCCCATGCTCCTCATTCGTAAGCCAGTGGAAATTTGGCTCATCTTTTTTCAAAGTGCCGTACACAAACACGTACATTGCTGTGCCACTTTGTTCTTATTGTTTAGACTGAGATTTATTTATATTATTAAGTTCGTCACTAATTGGAGTAATTAAGCTGATGAAGCGTGATGAGTTAGCGTGACTGCTTTTCAAATTTCCAGTAATCAATCCAATGTCATGTGTTGACTGCGAAGCATGTCACTTACGTAAGCAAAATCACGATTAAGCTGCCGGCTGGTGACCTGGAAAAAAATACGATTGAAATATTGAACCTTGGCATTGGAGTCAAATGCCTCTTCTGTTTTCTAATGACCCAAGATACATTAAGTCAAGTTATGAGTTACCTTCACTCGTAGTTAATTTATAATTCCAAGTCTGGGTCATTATTATAGCATAGCTGCAAAATAAAATAAACATTATAGCACACTGCAATTCATCCGGAAGCCGAACCAGCACCCCCCGCCTGGCTGAAATTACAATAAAAAGTTTAACCCTTTAAGTATAAAAATGTCTAAATGCTAAAAAGTCTAAATGCGCTTAAATCATTTTTAAAAATATAAAAATTACCAAGTTTTTCAAAATACCAAAAGAAAAAAAATTGGATTTCAAAGACTAATTTGGATGTTTTACTAAAGATTATTAAAGATAGAATGAATGAATGAAATGAATCATCAAGCCAAAGCCCAATATTATAGTTTATGTCGCCTTCATTATGCATAAACATTGCATTTAATGTGTCCTTCTTAGGCGTGGGAAGAGCGCAACTCGAACCACTCGAAGTGGCAGGATGTTTTTGCACAACTGCTAAAATCCAACTCGTCAAACTTCATTTGTTCCCTCACGCAATGCATGCATGCAGGCTGGCAAAAAAAAACAAGTTGAAAATAACTTAACTTAAAATGACCAAGTGCTCGCTCTCCCCTTTTACTTAAGTTCCTTATCTGTCAACCGAACTAATATTTTCTGATACACGAGAGCTGCACTGACCTATTTAACTGTTGGACTAATATCTGACTGAATTTTTGTTCTTATGGTCGTCGGTGCGGGTGGTTAGGGCGTAAATGTGGGGGAGTCCAAGCGGGAATTGTGAAGATCTTAAGTCCTGTTCAACTTCTGCCTACAATCAATTCACAATTCGAGTTCAGTTTAGATTTCATCACACGTAGCAAGCACCCAGTTCGCAGGAAATCTCAATTAAAATAAAATTTGTTCCTTTTCGTTGGTCCGGTTAACGTAAATTTGAAGTGATCAACTGCGGGGTTGGTCTTCTTAATCTAATGGTCTGACGGAATAGGTGAGTTGAACATGTTTAAGCAGTTTCATTTCAGAGAGGGGGACGTTCCTGGCTCAATTTAGATTCATCAAGCATGTCTTGACTTTGGTTAATTGCAATGTTTTCATTAATGTAACTTATTAATGTTTAATTTGTTTCTTACAGATAATCCGGTTAACACAAATCAAATCTGAAGCAATCGGTTGCGGTTGGTCGTCCTAACAAGTCGGACTTGAAGGAATAGGTGAGTTGAGCATGTACAAAGTTTCAGAAAAGGGAAAGAAACATTTTTAGTACAATTTAGATGTAGCAAACATGTCTCGACTTACAAGTTTAATTGCAATAATTTGCTCTATTCCATGTCATAACTTTTATGAGCATACTCTTCGAATATATAAGTAAAGAAACTATACAAATTACAGATTTCACGAAGTCTAGCCTGAACGCAGCTCTAAATCTAAATGATGTCACCAGAACCACCAAGAGAGGAGGCAGTTGACAATACTGAATCCTCGGATGAAGTCGAGACAATCATAATGTTTAACACTGATGACCTAGAGGATATAATGGGGGACGGGGAACATGAGTTGGATTATTCCAATCCCAACTCTGACAATGATGAAAGTGACGAAGAAGATGGTGGCCAAGGCCACGTATCTCATCCCCATCCCACTGACAACGACGGTGACCCGGCGGCCAGAGGTCATTATCAACTTTTGATTCCGTTTCCTCCGAGTGAGAATCACTCCGATTCGGAAATGGAATTTCGTCACAGGCGGAGCTCTGTTGATGCAAATACAAATTTATCCAGACCAGAGAATTCGGCTACTTCTGCGACGACTATGGAATCCGTGAACTTTAATGCTGATTTTGAGGTAAGTTTGCTCAGATTAACCAAATGCTACTAGGACCTTCAATTACGAGTTACAGCATATGTGAACAAGTAACATATTTTAAAAATTGAATAATATGTTTTTTTTATCTTTTCTGCAGTCTGCAAATCCTATGCCTGAAACTGAGCTGTCGTCCCGAGGAATACAATTGACAACTGAACGATCTGAAGCAATTCGCAATGCGATGAAGGGAATCTCACTTCCTTTGACTGCCATTCCGGAGTGGGCCAAAGAAGTGAGTGACGATGTTTGGCAACGACGGTTGAGTGAAGCTTTGGACAAAAAACGAAGGCAGGAATAATGGTGCTGCGAACTCCGGATTTTTTGTATGTTTTTGCATGATTACTATCACAACATTCGTAAAATATTAAACATTTTCCATGTGGCTACTTTTATAATACTATTATGGCCGGTTGCACCAACGTCAGTTAGCGCTATTATCGGATTAGCTAAACTCGGTTCAAGTTAACTTATAAAAATCTGGCAGATAAAGTTAACCGAATAAACTTTGATTGGATGAATTGAAATTTTTTCATATTTTATATGACGCGCCTCAATGTCATTTCTGTGAGAAACATAAGTTGAATTATAATCATAAGCAGTCTAAACTCTTGTAAAATGAATTGTGCATAGAAATAAAGTAAAATTTGTAAAGTTATATTGCAAAAGAACAGTGCATTGGTTTCAAATTTTAATTGGGTGATGCAGCAACTCAAGTGACTCAAGTAGTATAGTCATTCACATCGAAAACTATTGAATTTGCTGGAGAATTGTACTCCAGCTCTAATAATTAACACATCAAAAGTGTATAATTGTATTGTATAAGAGCAAATAAGTAAGTAGAGTTTTGATTAAATTTTGAATCTAACTGACGACGATTAACACTGCGGCGAGACGCAATTTTTAAATAAATTAACTTAATCTCGAACTAATATTGAGCGTTTCAGAATTTGTATAATAATAAAACTGGATCCAGAACCACTAATAAAGTGAGGTTAAATCCATTAAATCTTAACAACTCCCATTTGTAGGTAAATATTACAAAGGAAGAGTCTCTCATTTTTTACGCATTTGTTAGCCATTAGAGAATATTATATTATGTTGGAAGCATTTGATATACCGTAATAAAAGCTGCGAATACGCAATCCTGGTTAATTTTTAAAATATTTTTAAAATTTTACAGCATTGCGCAGATATGTTATTCATTACAAATTTTGTATTTTGTACTCTAGTTGTAATAAATCTCACTTCGTGTGCGTGGAAATGTGCTGACAGAGTTTACAATACTTTCTTGCCTTGATAGAAAAAAAAGTCTCGACTTAACATAAGGAATGCAAAAGGGCACACAGATTCGGTTGAATATTTCACACTGTTTTCTTACGAAATTATTCTAGACATGACTGTGTTCACATGAACACGATTTATATTATGATGGTGGACGTTCGTCTCAGATCTGTTATCGCAAATAAAGTTTTAATTCGTTCTCAAATGTCATCCTCAGTTGTGCATATTCGCTACCCTCCACGTTTCTACACATAACAGGAGCAGCGGTTTGTGGCTGTAAAATTGTTTAATTGATTCTTGCCTGAATTTTCTCAGAATTTTGCAGACGAACCAGCAAAGTGTCGTCTCGCATCATTAACATATGTCTTTTCTTCAAAAAAGTATTTGTCTCCACACTTGCACTTGCATATTATCATACAACTTGGTACAATAGTGAGGGGAAGCGAAACACAGAAATATGCAATTCAATACTAAGCATTAGTTATTTATTCTTATTCGCTCTCAGTAGTACAGAGTACAGTGCATTTCAATTAACTAATGTGCGGATTTTGAATATAACAGTGAAGTTTTCGAACCTTGGATTTCTATTCAAGTATTCAAGCTTTAATAGCTCTGAGCGATATGTCCGTTACGTGCATAATTTTGGTGGCTGGACATGGGCGCATTATTGATCAGGAAGTCAGAGTAAGGATTTACCAGATGTAAAAACATAATTGCATAAGAAAGTAACTCAAATTGCCCCATTTTAAGAATGACTCAAGATACCGACATTTGGAAGGTGTTCCCAAAGCTTTGCTACCTGGGGTCGGAGGGCGACGGATTTTGGATTACTGGTGGGATGTAGTTAAGACGTAAGGGAAAAATCCCATTTTTTTTTATTTAAAAAAATTAAAAGTGCAAAAACAAGCTACTCTACATGTTGTTTTTCAGAAGACAACTTTTCAACGAGATTTATTTGGTCACGAATGCGGATAAGTAAGTACACTGCATATTAAAATATTCACAGGTTTCGCAATATCAAGGGATGCAAAATTTATGTGTGCAGATACAAACATTTTTGAGCGTTGGGCAACCGCGTCGGATTTTCCAGTCGCCAATATTGTCAACAATGGAACCACGCGCTATGATAACCGACTCGGAACAGTTCGGGACATCGAATTAGTCATTCGGACAAAGAATATCAAAGAGGATCTGTTCGTTATTGCCGGGGATATGCTTTTCCAGGTTTTGCTGATACTTAAACCAAGTTCTTCTAATTGTACAGTGAAATATTTCATGGATTTTTAGGATCATAACTTTGATTTGGCACAAGTTTTATAAATACTTTGAACAAAAGAAGCGGGAGGGTGGTGATTTGGCCATTTACTATGAAATGCATCCATCGGAAAGTCTCCACAGTCGCGGAGTAGTTGAAGTTTGCAGCAAAACCAACAGGTTCTGCAATTCTGCATTTACATGTCACAAATCTTGATGACATGATCATATTTCTTAATTCAAATTCAGAATTTTGAAATACATTCCCAAAACAAATGCAAATGGGATCTCCACTTCTTCCCGTCACGCCAGTGTTGTCTTCAATGGATTCCGAAAGGAGACACTTTCCACTTTGGAAACTTTTTTGGAATTCCAGGATTCAAATAAAGTTATTTCTTGGAGCCAGTGTTTGGAATGGTTGATTAATGTGAAGAAAAGTACAGTTTTCGGTACGGGGATTTTTATTCAATTTAATTCCTAGGAGGGCGACCCATTCGTAATTATGTGTTCTGATTTGCACTTGAATAACATTTGTATTGCTTCGGCTTTAATTTCAGGGTTAAAATTACCTTCCGGTTTCCAATTCATTGGAAACGTCGGACTCCGGGACTATGAGCGCTGGCTCACATTTTTTGAAGAGCAAAACAGACTTGCAATTCTTCCAGGCAGGATTACGAATCGTGCGTATGCTCGGGTCGGACTTATGGGAAATCCTTCGGATGGATTTTACGGAAAAACAATTGCACTGTCTATTTCCAATTTCTGGGCGGAGGTCACACTGTATGAAAGTGTCAAACTGCGGATCCTTCCTCATCCGTTAAATGATCCAACGGAATTTGGTGGTCTTGGAGATTTGTATGGGATTTCGAAGAAGGATGGATATTTGGGGGGTTTGAGATTACTCCAAGCGACGCTCGCAACATTTTACAAATATTGCTGCCAAAGAGGGTAACATGTGCTTAATTTTAATCAAAATGTAATAGGGTTTTGATTTTCCAGACTTTTTTTTTGGTAGAATTGCATTGGCACGTCGAAATTTCACTGTGAAATACGATACAAATATTCCGCGCCAAGTGGGATTGGCTGGAAGTAGCGCCATCATCACAGCATGTCTTAAGTGTCTCATGCAATTTTTCAATTTGACGGCGGATGATATGCCGAAGGAAGTCCAGCCGCAAATAATTTTGGATGCAGAAAAGGCGGAGCTAAGGATTAATGCTGGATTGCAGGATCGCGTGGTTCAAGTATTTTTTATCATATTGAAGCGTTGGGTGTTAATTAACATACAATTGGTTCTTCTTTTTTAAATATTCATATCCCCGCGCCCAGGTTTACGAAGGCCTCGTGTACATGGACTTCAGTGAGCCACTCATGCGAGCCAAGGGCCACGGATTATACGAGCAATTGAAGTTGGACGCACTTCCGCCCCTTTGGTTGGCGTACATCGCGGATCCGAGTGATTCCAGTGTCGTCCACAGCGACGTCAGTGTCCGATGGCTGAAGGTTAGTACTAGTATCTAGAAAAGTATA
>JAAXYW010001439.1:0-21549 GCA_036851895.1 Orthonychiurus folsomi | reverse complement strand
TAATAATAGTTAAGTTAGTGTATTCAGGTTACGCTTGGTTCAGGTCGTGCAACTCCAGTAATGTTAAACGCTTGTGAATTGTTTGTGGGTGGGTTGGATTTTTGCTAAGTTTATCCAGTAAATTTGCCATATGCAGTGTTGACAAGTTAGCATCTGCAGCTTGTCGCATTTACAAAACTGTAAGGAGTATAATCATATGCTGTAGTGATTTTAAAAGGCAGAAGTATTCGACGACGACGGTCCCTTGTGTTCAATGCTTAATTTGATTTATGGAATTGTCCTGCATACCCTAAACTAAACTGTCTCTTTTTTGAGGTGTTATTCCAAGCTCATTGTGGAGTAGAGATGAAGTGTGCTCTCGATCTTTAGATTTGAAGTTTGAGGAATACGAATGCACAAGTGTTCAGAAATCAATAAATTAATCATCTTTTAGAGGGATTTAGAGGAGCCTCGGACAGATAAAGTTTCCAAGTTAATACAGAAAGAGGTGTACACTTGAGCTGGCTGAAAGCATTGGACACGGCAGCTCTGAATTTGGATATCTGTCGCTAAACCAGAATCATATTAAAAGGATTCCGAAATGGATTTTGTGGTTTTCGTTCCAGGAGCCCTACCAGAATATTTGGACTCGCTACTAGTAGTGCTAAGATCTACCTACAGCAATGGTAAATTTCTAAACATACACAATGACTTTTAAACGGCGCAGAGAGCAATTTAGACTTTATTTCCACGAATGATATTAGTTAATTAGTGAATACAAAGTAATGTTCCTAAAGAGCGTAGTTCAGAATTCCACCCTCGTAATCGTTTGAATTGCACTTTTTTGAATTTATGGAGATCTTGAGAATCACTAGTATTTATCAGCTATTACAATTACAATGAACTTTTATTTCTGTTATTAGTTGTGTTATGTGCTGTACCATTTTTATCGATTTTTCAAATATTTTGAGTAGCTTTATATGTTGAACTTAAATACAAACGAATTATGGTTTCTGCTACTACACAAATAAATGGAGCAAAGGAATGGGTTTTTCACAGTATAAATGTAAGTGTTTTAATGCTAAACACCGTCTGGCTGCTGAAGACGTTTAGTCGAAAAGTATTAAATACAAACTGAAGTAAATGCGTGTTTAGTTTTGGAAGCAAAGCAACAAAGATCTGGATAGAAGTGGCAATACTGTTGAACGATTAAGCAAACTCGGATCCCTCACAAAATTGATTTCTAAATACTTAGGGCGCGATCAATTTTGGCTTTACAAACTTAACCTGTACAAAATACTAAAAACGTTGATGTCGATACTAGTTTAATTTCGAGACTGACTCGTCGGTTTCCATTTGTCTAATTAGATTTAATTAAGAATGTAAAGTTTGGTCCTGACAAAGTAGTTTTTGTGATCTTTTGTAATTAAAATTGTGATTGAATTATATAGGTATAGTTCCATTCAACCAATTTTTACTCATAATTTATTAATTAAGTTGGAATGTTCGACAATTTGGGTTACTTGTGATTTTGGGGTTGGGAATCCTCGTTGTGAATATATCAAATTCAAAATACATGGTCTCCTGTCATTTATTATTTTGTGTTTCCAGTCGACGCATGCCATGATTCGTGTTAGCCCTTCGTTAGTCAGTTGTATTAACAAATGGAACTAATTTAGAAGGTAGAAAGAGGATTGCTGCAGACCAATGACTGACAAATGCCAGCTTAGATCAAGTTTAGATCTATGAATCCAGAGTATTTACTGATTGCAAGAAACGCTTTCTTTCAGATATGGCTGGATAGTTTGGAAGAATAGATCAACTTTATTAATTGTGCTACATGCGGCAAAATGATATTTTCATGACTCAAATGTATTTCATAGAATTTGGCTTAGGCTTGCTCAAGTTCGACTAAAACTCCTCCGCAATCCTTTGGATGTAGGAAAACAACAGGCTTGCCATGGGCTCCGATTTTTGGAGGATTAAGTATTCTGATTTTCCCACTGGATCTTAGACTGTTAACAGCAACATTGATATCGTCTACTTCTATGCAAATATGGTGAATCCCACCGTCCTTGTTTTTATCAAGGAAATTCTGCAAAATATATCATGTGTTAGTGACCGGGCCTAACATAAGGGCCCGTTTCTTCAAAGCAAGGGTTTACCTGAATTGGGGATTTCTCTCCAAAAGGATGCAGCAATTCAATTTTTGTATTTCCTAAATTTACAAAAACTGTTGTAACGCCGTGTGTTGGGAGGTCTTCGGGGGGCGAAGCTTTGGCTCCCAGAACGTCCCTATAATGCCAATTTTAATATTTTAGTTTGCATTTCAATTTCCTAGATCACTGATTCATCAATTCACCTGTACATGGCCGTCGCCTTCTGCAGATCAGGAGTGGCAATAGCAACATGATTAAGTTTACCAAGCTGTAGAACCCCTGATAACGTTTTCGCTGCTGGGTTTGTGCTAGAGTTTCGAGTAAATGACTTAATGGAATTGGAAGCATAGCTTCTCATCAACATAACTGAAGCAGCACTGAATCTTCCCAAATTCATTTCAAAAGATATCAAAGCAGTTCCGTCAATCCTGAAGTTTAATCTTCTGCTTTAAATTCTTCTGAATTTTCCTGTTCAGCAAGTAGTTTCCTCTCAGCCTCAAGACGTCGAGGTCTGGTCACGGTGAAAAAAGAATAGAATCTAACGCTGCACACGGACAGTCCCCAACAAGTAATTGCAATGGCGCTGAGCACAACCCCTTTATGAAGGTAGTCAACCAGATGAGAGGATTTTGCAAATTTTCGCATAGTAGTACCTCTTTTTACCTGTTCGGAACACTGTCCCGGACAATTCAGGTACTTATCCGCTCAACTAAGCCCAGTTTAGCGCCCCACTAAATCGGCAGCGCCGAGCGAGCTGTTGAATGAAAATAATATTCAAATTGTTAGCCAAAGTTGATTATACGCGTGAAACAAAGATCGAGGAATCAATATTTCATGCGTATTTGCATAGCGCCATTCGTGCACTAATAAAATTCTTAATGCTAATGACAATTGTATAAATGAAGCGAATCCTGCTTTTGGCTTTTTAGTGATTGGGAGTTGGGACATGAAGGGAATGAAATCAGTCAGTTCGAAATCCGTTTTACAGTAAAGATGATGAGGTTGTAGAAACAAAACCTTACATTTAGTTTCTGAAGGTCACTCAAATCACTATGACTGACACTGAAGGAATTATAGAAATCACCACCACCGCACAGGGCACAGATCTACAAATTTGGAAGAAGGATACCTTATACCTGCGGATTTCAAATGCCTCCTCCAGCGCGGCATCTTTCCTTCGTAAACAGCACGTAGTATGATACGGCGTGGCACCGCAAATATCTTCAAAAGCAATACAATAACCAAATTTCCATATTCTTGCATCAGCCGGTTAGTTTTCTTTCGGACTATTAAAAACAAAATTGACAGTTTGACTGCTATTCGTGCAACAGAGTATTAACAACAATGGATGTCAACGCGGGAGGAGTCCAACCGTAAGTTTAACTTCAATTTTAATTTAAAGGTGTAATGTACAATGTACCCCTCTGCTTAGTTTATCATGCTCAGGGCAGGGCAAGCTGCAGGTTTCAGGTTTCAGGCAGGGCACTTGTCTGAGTGTGTGTTACTAGTGTGGCATGGTTAAAATTGACACCGAACCGAATCTGATTATTTTGCATAGGGTGGCTGAGGGCTGGTGCGGAGCCGAAATCCAAGAAGGCTGCGAAAAAAGAAGCCAAAGAAGCAGCAAAAACCGCCAAGAAAGAAGCGAGTCAAGTGAGTAATTATAACATTTATAACTGAGAACTGACTACGAATTAAAGAAGTTAATGCATATAGAAAATTTGTCTGTTTGATAACAACAGTAGAGAAACTGCTCCGCCCAACCCACTACTACCGGCGGGTATCCAGACACTACACATTTTAATTGCTAATTGATTTTATTTTAAATTCAAGGCTGAAAGAGACTCTCAAGAAGTCGCGTCATCGGAACCAGATATTTCTATTGGAAGGTATGGCGAACTTCCGCTTAATCAGTCCCAGACAAAAGTTGTAAGAACTGTCACGCGGGTCACTGATGTTGAAAAGAAACTTTCCGGTAAAACGGTATGGATTCGTGCTCGGCTTCATACAAGTCGTTCAAAGGGAAAACAGTGTTTCTTGGTTTTGAGACAAGGGCGTGGAACGGTTCAGGCAATCTTGGCCGTAAATGAAAATGTCAGCAAGCAGATGCTCAAATTTGTGTCGAAGTAAGCTATCAACTAATGATTATCCTGCTTTCTCTGTCTCTTTTGTTATTCTAAGGAAATTAAGCAATTCTACAACGCTAAGGTGTCCTTTTCCAAACCAGTATTCCAAAGGAATCCATAATAGATGTGAAAGGAGTAGTCCAGGAAGTGCCAAAGCCAATTGAATCATGTACTCAATCCGAAACTGAAATTTCCTGTGAAGAAGTCTGGGTCGTCAGTTTATCCGAGCCTCGCCTTCCTCTTCAAATCGATGATGCGTCCCGTCCAGTCACTGCCGAAGAGGTTGCAATTCACCTAATGCGCATGTCGCTCTTATTTCTGCATATTTATTCACATGAGCTGAGGTTGACCATTGTCATGTAATTCTCATTTCTCAGTCTGAGGATACACTGTCGATTCGAGTCAATCAGGACACCAGGCTTGATAATCGAGTGTTGGATTTGAGGACCCCAGCAAACCAAGCAATATATCGAGTCGAAGCGGGAGTTTGTCGCCTGTTCCGGGAGTGTTTGCAAAACAAGGTAAATTCGCTTATACCTTTTTTGCATTTGCTGTGCTGCAGTGGAGAATTATTAACCTAATCCTCTTAAACACAGGGTTTTGTTGAAATTCATACTCCCAAAATAATACCTGCAGCAAGCGAAGGCGGGGCTAATGTTTTTACGGTGTCGTACTTCAAAGGTTCTGCTTATCTAGCCCAAAGTCCTCAACTGTACAAGCAAATGGCAATTGCGGCGGATTTTGAAAAAGTATATACGGTCGGTGCTGGTTAGTTGAACTTTTATTTATACGTCATGTCAAGCTTCAAATTCTCGAAACAGTAATGGATGTTTACAGTTTTTCGCGCTGAAGACAGCAATACTCACCGACATTTAACTGAATTTGTTGGTTTGGACTTGGAAATGGCCTTCGACAGTCATTATCACGAGGTATGTGCTTTTTGCTTTGTGTTACTAATATCATCCTGAAAATGTTTAAAAATGGCTTCTTCGTTTCTTAGGTTGTTGATACAATAGGAAATCTATTCACGCATATATTTCGTGGTCTTCGTGATGAGTATGCCGCCGAAATAAAGGCAGTAAATGCTCAATATCCGGCATCCGAATTTGCTTTCTTGGATCCTCCTCTCAGGCTAGAGTACCGTCAAGGCCTGAAGATGTTACACGAGGCTGGCGTGGACATGGGAGATGAAGAAGATCTCTCTACCCCAAATGAGAAACTACTAGGAAAACTGGTGAAGGCCAAATATGGTACCGACTTCTTTATTTTGGACAAGTATCCATTGGCAATTAGACCATTCTACACAATGCCCGATCTCGCTGATCCCAAATACTCAAATTCGTACGACATGTTCATGCGTGGTGAAGAAATCTTGTCAGGAGCTCAACGGGTGCATGATCCCAAAGTAAGTTTTTTTTGTCTTGTTCATATGTCTAAATGATATTTTGTATTGGTTTGTAATTATTATAATCTCGTTTGATTTCCAGCTATTGACTGAACGGGCCACTTACCACGGTGTGGACCTAGAGAAAATAAAAAGTTATATTGATTCATTCAAATTCGGCTGTCCCCCGCATGCAGGAGGTGGTATTGGGATGGAAAGAGTAACGATGCTTTATTTGGGATTGGATAACATCAGGAAGACGTCAATGTTTCCAAGAGACCCTAAAAGGATAACCCCTTAATTTAAACCCGGTTTGGACCGAATTAGTTTTTGCTTTGAGAGTTGTTTGAATTTGCATCGTTATTCTAGAGTTCGACCATGATTAGAATATATGGCTGGTAATAGTTATTTCAAATTCCAAATCTGATTTCCTGACTCAGGATATTCTAAAATGAGAATACCTGCCTTGCAGAATACTTGTCCACTCTTGGGGCATTATTAAAATTATTTCTAACCCTGGCTTCGCTAGTTAATTAATACTGCATTTGAAGATAAGTTAATACCCTACTCTCGCATTTCGGTTCTTGTATTCATTTCATAAGTGGCATGCGCCACAATTGTTGGTTTCAGTTTCCTTGCCAACCTTTGATCATAACAAAAGTAGCGGAGGACACAAAAATATAGTGTTCATGTTGAAATTTGCATAAAAGAAAATCAATTTGCAGAGAAATTGGTTTTGAAAATTATTTGTATGCTATCAACTTGGTATTAATAATTTTGGCAACCACTGCTACTTTGTACTGTTCATACATCATGGAAGAATTATTAAGAGAAGAAGAATTTATCGATAAAAAATTAAAGGATCTGTGAGTGCCACTATGTATTTCTTGAATAAATATTTCATGACAGTATTTTAAGACTACTAGCCTCTTGAACGCACCTTACGTTCTTATTCTTACTGTTCGTATAGTGAAATCAGACGAAGCATTCAAACGGAAAAGCATGGGCACCTAAGGGACATTAAAACACCGAACGATCTTCATTCCGTTCATCAGAAAAGATTGGATGCAGCCTATCGTCGAAACTATGAGTTTTTACAAGTTACAACCAGTTATTTTTATGAATCCATTCAATCGCAGTTAAAAACATCCTACTCCTGGTTTCAGGTGCCGAACATCAGATTTAAGTCTATTATTAATATATTTCAGGAAATTGACGTTGAGGCTGTAAAATTGCATATGAAGCGAATTTGCCCATTGGATGAAAAACTAATCAAGTTAAAACAACGATTTGTCGGATCTGTTGATGCTGCTGTAGGGCTGGAGTTCAAAAGGCAATAATCATATAACTAAAATTGTTCACGATAGTAGTTGTACGAAAGAATGGACAAATTTTATCTTGAGTTCGCTCAGTTCTGAGAATTCTGGCTCGGTGTGCGTTTGCTGTGATGAGTTTTCTTATTCACTATTTGATACATTAGCTTCCCGTAAATATCTGATATTTTTAGAAAAATAAATTACATTTTGTAAGCCCGCCGCCGCGCCGCTTGTACTATTTTAATTTTTGAGTAGTATTATTGCGCATTGCATCACATGTAGGTGTCGGAGATGTATGTGGAGTATTATGGAGTGCCAAATAGATTGCAATTTGCAATTGTGGCGGAACCGTTGTTTCTCAAGAATCATTATGAGTAATGAGTTAAAGGTGTAAAGTAAGCTAGCTACCCCCTGGGACCTTCCTCAGATGGGATAATCTTGATGTAAATTACAACTTTAACTTTCGCTTTCTTTTGAGAACAATCCAAATAACCTGCTACCACCCTTCGGCTCATAGAAAAATGCATTGCATGGAAATGGGATGGATCCACATAACCGGGCCTGGTGAACTTGCGTAATAAAAGCTCAACTTCCAGTCAGCCCGTCGTCCTCCTGGTCCTGTTGGCCCATGGAATTTGTGTATGCATGCACACTCGCATAGCACATGGAGTGGATGGATTTCCAATGACATGAACCACGTTATGGTTAACTAATTGCTACAATACATCATTCATTCATCCACACATACACAGGCAAGGTGGTTAGTTCATATTTCTTGCCACGTCGTCCTGCCGTCGACACCACACAAATCTCAAAGCAATTTAAGTTTAACTAAACTTATCAGGACAGATGGACGTCATCTGAGATTAAAGTACAAAATAGGAAATTAGTTATTAGTGCTCCGCTCCAGTACTTCCGTATGCCTTCCGGGTTCTTGGTGAGTTTAACAAATACATATAAATATCTATCTAAGCATGCACTGTTGTCAGTTTTCTAGAAAATGGAAAGATGTGCAAAAACTGATATTGTCTTATTGTCATGTAGGGTTTAAGTTGATTCGTTACTATTTTACAGGGCCGCGTAAACGGGCACTTGAAATTTGAGAGATATAATAAGAAATTACTCCTGTCTGCAGATCGGTGGGCAGATTTTTGATTAGATACTTAATAGTTATTGTAGTCAGCCAAAAGCATAGTCGTAAGAAGTAGTCAGTCGATCGTTATGATCCAACGTCATCTTTATTATCTGAAGCGTGGAACTTCGCATGAAGAATTGTACCGCGTATGAGAAACTGTAAGTTATTAGAGTTAGTAGTTAGATGTTCCAAACTCCAACGCAGAATTTATTTGAGTTTGACTTTGATTTTATTAGATGTCCGATCCTGCTCCAGTTCAAGATACATCTCACATCTGTCTGCAACTGAAGAAGGTTTAAAAGCAATTACAGAATGACCTATTTACATTTCATTCGTCCCTACGATTCGGAGTTTGGAAGAAAATGAGGCGAGGGTGTCGGAATTATTTAATTGTTCTGCTGTTGTGCGTTGGTGCTTCGTTTTGGTTCCTGGCAAAGAATGTGAAAGTTCCTGAGTTTCACGCGGCTCCAACTTTTCCTCATTACGAAAGGGTGAGCAAGTAAAACAGTTATTCTGTGCCCTAAGAAATACTGCTAATGCATGTACATATGCCAAATAGATTTTAGATTTTCTCTGAACTAATGTAACTGTTTCAATTTTATTCCAGAGCCAAGAAAGACTTACACAGAAGCTTCTGAATTTGGAAGCTGAAATACAATCGCAGAAGATTTTATCAGATGTCCTTTTACAAAAAGTAAAGTCAACATTTCAGACACCTAAATCATTCGAGGAAAATAAGGTTGAATTACTTCAAAAGGAGCTACAAAAGATTGATCATGACGGTGAAGTCAAAAGTCCAGAGGAACAAGGACAGACATCCTTAAGAATTAAGGACGATGAGAATGGAGCCAATGAAGTACTAGAGGATCATAAAGAGCCTGTGATAGGTATGTCTAACAAGATTATCATTAAACTGTTATATTGTTTTTGAGGCATCTGGTGGGTGGTGGGATGTTGTATTGGTAAAATTGACCGCGTGGATTAATAGTATAATTCATTTATATTATTAGCCGTCCTGGTCTTTGTTTGCAATCGTCCCACTGTTACACGATGTCTTGACAAATTGCTCACATATCGACCATCCAAAACGAATTTCCCAATTATTGTATCTCAGGACTGTGGCCACCATGAGGCCACTTCGCAAGCCCTTGAAGCATACGGGGACGAAATTATCCATGCTTATGTAAGTTTACAATTTCCTATGCTAGACCTTGCCTGTTCGCCTACTTCTTGAATTCTCTTCTTTCATCAACATTGTTTCGAGAATTGATAAATAGACATTGGCAAATATGATAAAATAATGTTGGCAATCCGTTAAGCAGACTTATTTTAGCATTGAATTTGATTCAATTTCTGATGATTAACAGCAACCAGACTTGAGCGAAATCCAAGTGCCCCCTAAGGAGAGCAAGATGAAGGGCTACTTTAAGATTGCAAGACACTATGGTTGGGCTCTAAACCACACATTCTACAATCTAAACTACACTAATGTTTTAATTGTTGAAGGTAACCTTAAGTAGCCATCTACCCGGCATTGTTTTGTTCGCATTTCTTTTTCCTGAATATCAAGCACTAACCTTTTTGTTGTGCGTCCCAGATGACCTTGAAGTCGCTCCAGATTTCTTTCAATATTTTTCTGCCACGCTGCCAATTCTAAGAAGTGATCCAACTCTGTGGTGCGTCTCCGCTTGGAATGACAATGGAAAGGAGAAAAGAATTGATGTTAACGCCTCTGAGTTACTGTACAGAACAGATTTTTTCCCCGGTTTGGGGTGGATGCTTACAAAAGAATTGTGGGATGAGTTGAGTGTGAAATGGCCCAGAAGGTATTTTATACGTCACATGCTTAAACCTGTCTATAATTTAATTTTTTAGCGTTTAGATCTAATAAGGGTTGAAACTACTGTAGTTATTGGGACGATTGGATGCGAGAACCAGCTCAGAGGAGGGAGCGTGCTTGTATTCGACCCGAAATCTCCAGAACTAGCACGTTCGGAAAGAATGGCGTTAGCCAGTAAGTCTAGTGTGAACTCAGGAATAAGAGAACCAGTATCACTTTAATTTAGATTAACCCTAACCCTATTCTTGTAGGGGAACTTACTATCAAACACATCTTCGCTTTATCAAGCTAAACGAGAACTTTGTGCCTTTCCCCACGTTGGACCTGTCCTATCTGAAGAAGGTGTGTGCTCGCTTAATCACACATTGCTATACAATTGGGCAACCATATTAATTAGAAAAATTCGAACAGGACAAGTACGACCACGATTTCGTGAAGAAAGTTTATTCCAGTCAAGTTGTTGGATCTGTCACCGAGCTGGCAAAGATAACAAATGATGCGCAGAACAGTGGAATAGAATATCGACTGGTGTACAGGACTCGGACTGATTTCAGAGATTTTGCCAAAAGATTGGAAATTATGGATGATCTCAGGGTTTGTAATTAATTCTTTTCTTAGCCACATAAAAGCTGAATTTGCTAACAAAATTGAATTTCTGTAGGCCGGAGTTCCTAGAACTGCGTACAGAGGTGTGGTCACATTTATGTTCAACAATCATCGCTCGTATCTTGCGCCTGGAGCCAACTGGATCGGATATTAGTTTATTTTATTTCAGACAATACCCTCTGCGAGGACATTACCTTGCCCACATTCATACATGAAAAACAATATATGTCGTATTCTGAGTCTTAGGCTGCCTTTGTTGTGAAGGCAGAGTTTTCTTTTGAATAAAGGAAAAATTACTACTACTAATGTCAAACACCACGGAGTATAGATTCAAAAATATTACAGGTCATGGCAAATAATAATCACACAGGAACATAAAATAGTCACAACAAACAGAATTTGTCACATCACACACAACATCTAGTCAGATTGAAATAATTGAATTACATGTTCAATAATACTATCATGTTATTTCAGAGTAGTAGTCACATCCACAACACTACATTGGTTCAATTGAGTTTCCAAGAGATGACTGCACAACAACTTTTTGAAGCTGGATACACTAGCAATATTTGTAAGATTGTTTGGCAGCTTCAACCACATAGCTGGACCATACTTTTTAAACATTCTTTTGCCCAACACAGTTTTCGTTTAGTATGCCAGGCTAATTTCGTAGTGTTACCAAAGGATTTACCTTTCGGTGTCGATGCCTTCCAAACTATCTAGCTTTTGGCCTAGTTTCAAGAGCAAGTTCATGTAATGGGCCTTTGTTTCAGCATGCTTCTTCAGAAGCAACTGCTCCTGACTTTTCCACTCCTTTCGACAAACAGAAACTATCCTAGTAACATCCTTGAATTTTTTCCTTAATTTTTTTAAAGAGTCTTCCGAAAATCTTGCCTGAGACTCCGCTACTTCAGCTCTTTTTACACTATCAGATACTTCACGGGCCCACTGCTCAATAAGTTCTGCCAAAACTTCATACGTTTTCAGTGATTCATCCGTTTGAACAAATGTGGTTGTAAAAGTATTAGTGGTTTTTCCAAGATTTGTGTCATCAGTTGTTTCAGCAGACTGCGTTGCTACATCTTGAACAGGCACGCTGACTTGAGCCTCTGAGGTTTTCGTGGGTTGCTTCGTACTTACTTTTTGATCTCGGATTTGACCTTCCAGATCGGCAATCGTACTCTTTCCATGACGCAGTTTCCCTTGCATGCTCCTCACGTACCTGACGAATAATTTCATTTACCTCAGCCTGCTGCACAGACGAACCAATAGTACTGGCGAGTTTCACCTCCTGCTCTAATCGGTTTTTCTGTTTTTGAAACCAAAAATTAAGTTGTCAATTCTGACTTAATCCAACTGTACTTACGGTACCCAATGGAAAAAAGGTCTTAAGCCCAAGTATTCTAACGCTGACTTGAGCCTCTGAGGTTTTCGTGGGTTGCTTCGTACTTACTTTTTGATCTCGGATTTGACCTTCCAGGTCGGCAATCGTCCTCTTCCATGAAGCAGTTTCCCTTGCATGCTTCTCTCGTACCTGACGAACAATTTCATTTACCTCAGCCTGCTGCACAGACGAACCAATAGTACTGGCGAGTTTCACCTCCTGCTCTAATCGGCTTATCTGTTTTTGAAACCAAAAATTAAGTTGTCAATTCTGACTTAATCCAACGGTACTTACAGTACCCAATGGAAAAAAGTTCTTAAGCCCAAGTAATCTAACCTCGGATCTCAAACGATTATTCTCGTCTTTCAAATCCGTTTCTCCTCGTTTGAGGTTCTCGTATTCTGTCAGAGCCTCTTGAATTTTGGATTTCATATAAATTATTTCCTCATTCTTCAATCCTAGAAGGGAAATGATACTTTGTCAAATTATTAGGAAATTTATGCCAAACTGTGATATTTAAAATTGTAAATTACGTATTGCTTTGTCCAAGTCGTCTTGCGTACCACGTAATTGAACCATTTCTGATCTCATTAACCCGACTTGATGGTTAAGAGCTCGTTTATCCTTTGTCAACATAGAAATGGTTTCTTCGCATCGGCCAATTTGTCTTTCACGAAAATCACACAACGATTTCAAGTGTTCTTTGGAATCTGCATTTGAAGGCATTCCAATCCAACCATGTGAGCTTTCTTCAACTCCTCCATTTTGCTGTGGACAGTGATTTTGATGCATTAAAGACACAGTAGCGTTTTGAGCTTCAATCTCGTCTGACCCTCGATCGGCCTGTCTTGATGGTTGCCGCGGCTTTGAGTTATTTTCCAGTCTCCTTCGAATATCTGTTTCGTCTTCCGAGTCGCCGCTGTTGCGCACTTGATTGTTATTGTTGGAATATCCATTCAAAAATGAAAATCCGTTCTTAGAAATATTAGCCAGGTTTGGATTGGAATGGAAAGAGTGTAGAGAAATGTCGTTCTCGTTGTCACTATTCTGTTTACGATTCCTTTGGAAAATACTTGATTGACCAAATGAGGCTTCACTTTCATCGTCATCATAAAATGTTTCGTTGTTCAAAGCACCAGCTAACAGTTCCTTAATCTGAAAGTGGTAAATTTATTATTCTCTTGACGGTAACCTTAATCATACCTAGTCTAGTGCTTCTGTTTGCATTCATTGATTCATTGTCTTGGGTGGGACGGCACATTTGCGGGTCAACAAACGGCACAATTTTCAAAGTCAAAGAAAGAGACGCGAATAAACCCTAAAACCTACTGGTAGATCAAACAGTTGTTTGATCTACCCTGCTAAAACCATTATCAGCAATGGTAAATTTAGTTAATAATGACAACCTTACCTCGTTTTCACGTTCATCCTCATCGCTCTCAGCCTCACTTAAACTATTATTTAAATCCAATTCCACGTCATTTCCCAATCCATAAATTGTCGTCATTGCTTCTTATATCCTGATACACGTTTCAGTTCCTAAATCCTAAAAGTAAAACCTAAAATTATAATTTATTTAAGCGAGCAGCGCAACAGGGGAAGACAAGCAAATGGCTTGGCATGGTATTTTTTGCTTACCTTGACATATACGAGAAGCTAAAGCCCCCCCAGCGGGGAATTATTCGTATCCAAAAACAAGGAACGATACAAACTGATTATTCACACAATAATGCTGAATGCTCAAACTCACAAACTAAACAAAAGAATGTAATGTCTGTAAAGAGAACAGCGGAATAGAATGTCGATTCACGTAGACGTATTTTGTGGCACAACGTGAACTGCGGACGGACAGTCGGAGGGATTGAGAAACCCGCCAGCGCTATGCTTGTGAAAAATTCAATGTCTACAAAATTTCTTTCCTTGTCCATCCCCCCAATACCTTTCCTGAAACCACGAACCTCATATCATAATCTAGTGTGCTGTTTCAATAATTATAGTTTTAGTTCCATTCTTAAATCAGTACTAGTTCTTTGAACTGAAACTAGGACTGTGTGTGGCTGAGAACTAATGTAGGATATGGAGCACTAATGAACTAAGCGCACTTAGCACTAGTCAGGGCTGGGCATATTACATTGGAAAGTAATTGCAATTATATATTACAAATTACACATCGCGCTGCAATTACAAAATTACAAATTGCTGCCTGTGTAATAGCAATTACATATTACAAATTACATTTTTCTTTCCGTGTAATACAAATTACATATTACAAATTACTTTTCAACAAAGTTTAAAATTGTACGCACATGGCACATATTCATAATGTTGCCAGCCGTCATAAGCAATGATTTCTCATGGATCAATGTAATTTGTGATTTCGAATGTAATTGGATTACTGCTAGGAAAAATTTTGAAAATTACAAATTACAAGTTTCATATTACACGCCAAGCTGCAATTACAAAATTACAAATTACATATTTATTCCATGCAATTGCAATTACATATTACACATTACAAAAATGTAATCCGATTACGTAATTCGAATTACTTGTAATCTAATTACAAGTAATATGCCCAGCCCTGGCACTAGTGCTCTCCGCTAACTAATTTGAAATTAAGTCCCAATTTCCAAATATGCATCCCTTTTTTACAGTAAGTCACATCAATATCATCTGCTATGTAGTGCCATATTAGCATATTAGTATTATTTTATTTTTTCAAATGGGAGCACATGGGAGGTTCTATATCAACTCCAACTAGGAAGCGCTTCTAGAGATCCTCCGAAACGCTGCTACCAAAAATGGTATCGCGGTGGTTAAACTACGAGGAAGCGCTTTTAGATTCGAAACGACGCTGCAATCGATGGGAGTAATCCGCAGCTCGGAAGCGCTTCTAGGTTCTCCGAAACGCTGCTACAACGAGTGGAAGCGCTGCTAAGCAGCTCGGAAGCGCTTCTTGATTACTCGAAACGCTACTACGATAAATGGAATGGCTCCTTCTAGATCATTTGAAATGCTGCAACAATAAATACATTCATGAAATTAAACAACAAGAGAAGCAGTAGTGCACTAAACACTATTCCCCGTGGGGTTCTTCGTTTACATGAATGCATGTTTCGATTTCGACTGCTGGAATAACGCATACGGCGTAATGTGAAAAAGTAAGCTCTGTTCATCATTTATACTCCATATTCATACTCCAGCCAGATGACCATTTTTTGAATGTCTTAAAAATTCAATTAATGGAACAATTTGCGCTCTTGAGCTCTGACATTTTTAGCATTGTGAAATTACGACCTTCAAATCATTTTAAACCATCATTGTTGGAACCTAAAATTTTGAATCGAATAATAATTTAGCTCTATTGTCATTCGGCCAGACTGGGTGCAGGGCCAGGGTCGCGGTCAGGGTCACCGCCCACCGGCCCCTGTAAAAAGGGATGCCTAGGGCGACATGTAGGAAGGGAGATAAGAGGGCAGTGACTACGTGCGTGCGCTGCGCCGGTGAACCGGTGAGAATGGACTCTCCCTGCTTGTGCTCGGGGCCCCTGCTCCTCACCCTTCCTCCCCTCCCACGCTCGACTGTAGAAGGAAACGGCGTCACTACGTCGTGGCCATTCCACTCACTCCTCTCCGACGTACACCAACGCAAAACACCTTGTTCTGCAACGAGAATTCCCGATTTAGTTGTAGGTTTATACAGTGATTTAACAGTTGTCATCCGCAAGTGTTTCGATGCCGGGAAACGATAACAACGATTACGCTATGATCAAGGCAGAGGACGACGAAAACTATGTAAGGATTAAAATCTATTTTTGGTTATTTATTCAGATGATGGTAAGAAAGGTTAAGTCGAAGACGGCCATGATGACACGTCATGGACATGAGTCATGATGTCTTTATTAACGATATCTACTAAACCGATTGTCTTCGTTGGATAATGGATACATATATAAATTTAAAAGGTTAGCCTAGTTCCTGTAGAGCAGTCCAACCTAATAATTATTAATGTTTGGCCTTTGGCCTCATTAGAGATATTTATTCACGTGGGCCGGGCATAATTTTCAATCACAGGTGACTTTGTCTGATGTAATGATATTTTTCTAGGATGACATGGATGACAAGGGAAATCGAATAAGTGACAGGGATGGAAAGAACGAACCCGAACAATGCAGAAAGCTGTTTATTGGCGGGCTTGACTATAGGACAACCGAAGAAAGTCTCAAGGCACATTTTGCCAAGTGGGGAGAAATTGTGGACGTTGTTGTGATGAAGGATCCAAAAACGAGACGTTCACGAGGCTTCGGCTTCATCACTTATTCCAGGGCTTACATGGTGGATGATGCCCAAAATGCTCGACCACACAAAGTAGATGGGAGGGAGGTTGAACCGAAAAGGGCTGTTCCTAGGGAAGATATTGGTAAACCTGAGGCGGGTGCCACAGTTAGAAAGATCTTTGTTGGTGGTCTGAAGGAAGATATCGAAGAGGATGAGCTGCGAAATTATTTTAAGGTACGGTTCTTGTCACTTAACGCTTTGTATATAGTTTTGCGCACTGAACAAATAGTATCAAGTAGCCAGGTAGAAATTATTTACCATTCTCTTAATTATTCAGAGCTACGGGGCAGTCACCAGTGTGGTTTTGGTCACAAGCAAGGAAACTGGCAAGAAACGTGGTTTTGGATTTGTTGAATTTGATGATTACGACCCAGTCGACAAAATTGTTTGTAAGTACCGACCAAGACTTTTCTTTTTTATGTCACAAGAGAAGCATTCTTGCTCACACAATACTGTGTTGCCATTTAGTAGCGAAATACCATGAGATCGGAGGCAAGCGTGTCGATGTAAAAAAGGCTTTGAGCCGAACTGAGATGGCGAACATGAAGGGTGGCGGTGGAGGAGGTGGTGGCCGCCGGGATGATGGACCAATCAGCGGCGGGGGTGGCCGAAGTGGGGGTTCTTCTCGGGGTGGTCACGGTGGAGGTGGTGGAGCTCCTAATCCATGGGGTGGACGTGGTGGAGGTGGAGACAACGGAAACTGGGGAAATCCAGGTGGCAATTCCGGCTGGGGCGGCGGTGGCGGTTACAATGCTGGGCCATGGGAGCAAACACCTGTCGGTGGTGGCAACAGTCAGTGGGGAGGAGGCTGGCAAGGAAATGCTGGTGGGGGTGGTGGTGGATACAGTGACTTCGGTGGAAATTACCAGCAGAATTACGGGGGTGGTCCAATGAGAGGAGGTAACCAATATGGAAATCGCCCTGCGCCCTACCAAGGTTCGTCTTCCTATACCCAATACTGAGGGATTTCAACATTTTCTGTAAAGTTTGAAATTTGAAGGCAACTCTAGTTTTCTCCCATAACATTTATACTTGAAGAAATCCGAGTCACTGTTGGCTCAAGCACGACTTGCACGACAGGGCTAAAGTTACTAGTGTATAGACTATAGAGTTATCTGTTTTACAATTCGGTTTATGTAATCCTTCCAGGATAGATTGATTCTTTTCTCAGTTTTTATTACTAAATTTGTGCAGTCTGGTGAGCCTAGGTAACAACTCTAACCTGTCAGGCATCAAACTAATTGTAATTTTTTTTTCACACTGACAGATTATTCTTTTATTCAAGGAGGTGGTTATACGAGCGCCGGTGGAACTGGAGGGGGTTCAGGAGGAATGGGTGGCGGCTACAACAGACGCTTCTAATCTGACCCGAACGGTATGTTGAGTTTGTTGTCCACTGGAATTATAACCCTCACCCCTTTGAGAAGTCTTTGGTAGGGTCGTCACCCATTGCTTTTCCAAAGTCAGTAAGCATACTTCAGGTTTAGACAGCTAAAATTGTTGTAAAGGTGTACATTTCCACTTTTAATTCTTAACATTTAAGGAGTTTATAGTTACGGCTGATGTGTGCTTATGGTAAGGTATACAAAAACAAATACACTTTTACAACAAGTGCGTATTCAATGAAGCCGTAGGCTATTTGTTATTTGAGGAGTTTTTCGTAATTACAAGAATGATTAATTATAGGTGAGCGACTCAGTCAGATGCAACACGAACAGAAGGATCAGACAGAATTTATTCACAAATAACTTGACATTCTGTCCTTGTAGCTGTATATTCGTTGTATTCAAAATTACATTCAGCTTGGTTTCAAATGTCAGTTGATTGCAAGTTTTTGTTTATATTTAAGTCTTTCTGTCAGTGAAGGAGGTTACTTTATTCGATTATTTAGAACTTAGAGTTTTTGTATTTATAAATAAAAATCTTTGGTGAATGAGGAAGTTTAGTCTAGTGAGTTATTTAGCCATGCAGTGGTCATATTTATGATCATTTGAGAAAGCAGCCAGCGGGAATCACTGTCTCAGCACAGGTCCAGGTCATTATCACAAGAGGTATGAAAGGATGAAGGAATATCTTAAGGAATAAGACAGCGTTTGAAGCTTGTAAACGGTTTAGACTTGAAAAACGACTAGCAGCTGCCATCGGTCAGAGAAAAGAGAAATACTTGCATTAAGGAGGAACGACAAAAGTAGTGTTTGCAAATAACAAAGATTCAGCCGAGAGATCTAGTCCAGTGAAAATTATTGAGAGGAGGAAGGAGAAAATCAGCAAGGTATGATGATGACAAATACAATAGGTAGACTACTCTCACGACCAAAAATTATTGAGGTAACAGTTTAATATGTGTAAAATAGCATCCTTATTGTTGGTAATTCGGATACTTTTTTCGTTCTTATGGATTCTTTTGAAATGAGTAGGATCCCGCTTGATCTGTACATTTGTGAGTTTAATTTGCGACCTTCCCTTTTGGGTGTAATATAACCTTCAAAGTACCTTAGCATTTATTCCAGTCCAGACGCTGAAACAGCACAAAGCCCTTGTCTTTCTCGTTTCTCACTATTTCTTTATGATGGCTTAGATTTGCTTTTTGAATTAATGAATTTGTTTTGCTTAATCAGTTGTAGTAACTGGAGCTTATGGAGAAGAAGCAGTGTTTATGGATAAAAACAGAAATTTGGACTAGTAAACATTTCTAAAATTCAGTAAATTTTATTTTTATTAACAGTTATTAAAGTTGAGTTTCAGGGAATTTCAATTAAATCTCTATATTCTCGTAGAACCAGTGAATTTAATTCTCAAAACTGATAATAATATTTGGCCTTATCCTTATAAATCTTATATTAGCTCTAAGCCCGGGGCCGCTCCACTGAATTGACCCTCAGACTTGTTCACAACTCATTTTAATGAGTTTGGATGTTTTTTCTAAACAAAATCCCAACTTATTGAGCAGCATTCAAGAGGTACGGGGCACAGTCTGGTCTTATTCTCAATGAGTGTAGGGGTCATTGTGTTAGGGCAAACATTTCTTGGCTTTTTTTTTGGTTCAAAACCACCTTTTGTTGAATTGTAGTGCACTGGACACAAGATTTGTGTTTCGATTGGTCCTGAACAAATCTAACATTTCTGTTCAATCATAACTTTTCGACTTTTGTGATTCAGGATTTTGACCGGCTTTGGAGCTTCTGGATCGTTCGTAATTGCTTCGGGGTTGCCTTACTAGAAGACGGATAATGGATATGACAAAAAATTGTAAGTGAAACTCTTTTTTTGACCAAAGGCCATAATTTCTAAATGAATCTGCTCACAATATCACAGTACCGGTGGATAACCGTTTTTTTCTTGGTTTTACTTATGTTTGCAGTTTCTCGTCAATTTCAGTTTGATTGATTAAACGTCGATTAATCAAGAATTTGATTGCCCTCTCCGAATGAATTTCATTTGTGTACATATTGTGCTGATGCTTATCTTGTAGCAATACAAAGTAACACGTTTAAATTCTGCGTGTTTAAGCAATTTCGAAAGTTTGAGGAATGAACACTAGTTGAGACTAATACGAAAGGGCGATATACATTTCCAAGCGAAATTAATTTATTAGTATTTTTCTCTCTTTGGTTACGCTTATAAGTGTTTATATTTTAATACTGTAAGTTTATTCTGTCAGTGTATAAAATTAGCATGGTCAATTTTTAACACTAGAAATGTTATAAATGTTGATTGCTGCTTCAAACATGAGGAGCTATTTGTGAACTTATAGCTAGTTCACACAATGTACTTCAGGCAGTGATATTGTTTGGCACTCGGTTCTTATAATTAGTAAAGGTGTGTTTTTGTTATGTCTTTGCAGATGCAGAAAACGACTGAGGGTGAGGTGCCTCATGCCACCTGGGTTGCGTCTTGCGTGCTACATGATTTCACCGTCTAGTGCGATGGGCGTTCCCGTAGAGGCTGGAGATAAACGAACATTTAGTATTTTTTCACATTCTATTATGATACTGAACTCAAGGTTATTGTGATTTCCCTTGCTGCAGAGCAAACAAAAGACTATATATATATATATATATATCAAGGATTTATCTAATTTTGGTATACAAATTTTGTTGTTTTATAATTTTTAGAATGTGATATGAAAAAGCAAACGGAAAACTAAATAAACTAACGTTGGTTGAAAATATATAAGTAGTCAGAAATTGTAATTATTTATCAACTTACGTTTTGTAGGCATCCGTTTTCACGTAATCAAGAAGGTGATGGGCACCCAATACCCATTGGTCCAACAACGGTGGTGCCAGCGAACAGTCCTCAAGTCGAACAATACTTCGACTGCCTCCCAAGTCCAAGCTTCCTATTTTTGAATACGGAATTTGCATTCAATGCAGTGGGTTGGAGATTAATTTAAGATATTTGATTACCTAACTCAGGAGGAAGCCATTGAACAGGATTCGATTGGGCATGAAATTCTCGTAGTCGTGTCAAATTTCCAATTTCCCTTGGAATATGAGTGATGTTATTGTTGCGTATTACCAACTACAACAAATTGCTCGGTTAAAGCTTATCAGTTTTGGTTGCTTTATGATTGTTATGCTTACTATTTGAAGATTCTTGAGTCGACCGAGCTCCGGCGACAATACATTGAAGAAATTATCTCCCATGTACAACGCACGCAGAGTTTCTGCGAGTCAATGCAGTAGTTTACAATAATTATTAATCAGACTTGTGGGTGTATAACAAATTATCAATTCAAATCATTTGTCATCAAACGTCCCATCGCATCATCTAGAACCCTTACGTGAGTTTAACATAAATAAAAATATATCTTACCCAAATGATAAAAGTTTGATGACAATCCATCCTCGCTTAGCTTGTTTTGTGTAATGTCCAAAACTTCTAGACTCGGACAAGCACCAAATCCTCTCCCGAGTGAAGTCAGCCGATTCAACCTATTTGAGGATCCATTCAAACAATAATTAATTCTCCGAAATTCGTATTACAATCTCTAAGCTTAATCTGGCCAAATAGATTCTTCTTACCCGACATTCAAAATCCGAAGCTTTGGAAGTGATGAAATAGCAACTGGGAGTTCATCCAGTTGATTGTTGAATAAGGTCAGAATCTCCAGATTCATCAAAGCACCAATGGCGGGTGGAATAGCTGTTTGTTTCACATTTCATTAGATTAATTGCAAAGCAACCAAAATTCCACCGCTAAAACAAACATAAACACTGTTTAATTTATGAAGGTTATGTCTGTGTTTTGTTTAAATTCAAATTGCAAAGAAATGCT